>VDFB02292106.1:92081-109553 GCA_007258455.2 Sequoia sempervirens
TGTTGAGGGTAGAGAGAGATATATAGAGGGTTGAGGGTTGAGGGTTTAGGGTTTTATGGTTTAGGGTTTAAGGTTTTAAGGGTAGAGGGTTGAGGTTTGATGGTTTAGGGTTTAAGGGTTGAGGGTAGATGGTAGAGGTTTTAGGGCTTAAGGTTTAGGGATTAAGGGTTAAGGGTAGAGGGATTAGGGTTTATGGATTACAGTTTACGATTTAAGGGTAGAGGGTGTAGGGTTAAGAGAGAGAGGAGGGGTTTGAGGGTAGAGGGTAGAGGGTTTAGGGGTTTATGGTTTATATTTTTAGGGTTTTAGGGTTTATGGTTTAAAGGTAGAGGGTAGAGGGTTTAGGGGTTTAAGGGTTTAAGGGTAGAGGCTTGAGGGTAGATGGTTTAGGGTTTAAGGGTAGAGGGTAGAGGGTTGAGGGTTGAGGGTAGAGGGTAGAGGGGTTTAGGGTTTAGGGTTTAGGGTTGAGGGTTGGGGGTAGAGGGTTTAGGGTTTTAAGTGTTGAGGGTAGAGTGGGGGTTTAGGGTTTTGAGGGTTTAATGGTTTTAGAGGGTGGAGGGGTTGAGGTTTAGGGTTTAAGGGTTGAGGGGTTGAGGATTGAGGGTAGAGGGTAGAGGGTTTAGGGTTTAGGGTTTTTAAGAATTTAGAGGGTAGAGGGTAGAGGGTTTAGGGTTTAAGGGTTGAGGGTTGAGGGTGGAGGGTAGACGGTAGACGATAGACGATAGATGGTTGAGGGTAGAGGGTTGATGGTTGAGGGTTAAGGGTAGATGGTAGAGAGTTTAAGGGTTCAGGGTATAGGGTTTAAGGGTTTATGGTTTATGGTTTAACCTTTGAGGTTTTAGGGTAGAGGGTAGAGGTTTGAGGGTAGAGGGTAGAAGGTAGAGGGTGAAGGTTTGAGAGAGAGAGGGGGGTTGAGGGTTTACCGTTTATGGTTTAAGGGTTGAGGGTGTAGGATCGAGAGAGGGAGAGGGGGGTTGAGGGTTTAGAGAGAGAGATAGAGAGAGTGAGAGGGTTAAGGGTTTTAGGGTTGAGGGTATAGGGTTTAGGGTTGAGGGTAGAGGGTAGAGGGTTGAGTGTAGAGGGTGTAGGGTTGAGAGAGAGAAGGGGGGTTGTGGGTTTTAGGGTTTTAGTTTTAGGGTTTAAAGGTAGAGGGTGGGGTTTTAGGGGTTTAGGGTTTAAAAAGGTTTTAAGGGTTTAAGGGTAGAGGGATTGAGGTGGGGGTTTAGGGTTTAGGAGTGAGGGTAGAGGGTCTAGAGGGTTTATGGTTTTAAGGTTTTAAGGGAGTTTAAGCATAGAGGTTTGAGGAGTAGACTATAGGCGGTAGGGTTGAGGTTTAGAGGGTAGAGGTTGAGGTTGAGGTTGAGGGTAGAGGGTATAAGGTAGAGGGGTGAAAGGTTGAGAGAGAGGGATTGAGGGGTTTAAGAGTTTTGGGTTTATGGTTGAGTGTTTAAGGGTTTTAGGGTAGAGGGTTGAGGAGTAGGGTTTTAGGGTTTAAGGGTTGAGGGTAAGAGGGTGAGCTGTGGGTAGGCGATTGAAGCCCGGTAGAAAGTTGAGGGTAGAGGGTTGATGGATTGTGGTTAAGAGGTAGATGGTAGAAGCGTTTAGAATTTATAGGGTTTTAGGGTTTAGGGTTTATGGTTTAGAATTGAGGGTTTAGGGTAGAGGGTTCGGGGTTGAGTTAGGTGGTAGAGGGTAGAAGGTAGAGGGTGAAGGGTTCAAAGAGAGAGAGAGGGGGGCTGAGGGTTTAAGAGTTTTAGGGTTTATGGTTGAGGGTAGAGGGTAGAGGTTTTAGGGTTTAAGGCTTGAGGGATGAGGGTAGAGGGTTGAGGGTAGAGTGTAGAGGGGTTTATGGTTTAGGGTTTAAGGGTTTAAGGGTAGAGGGTAGAGGGTTTAGGTTTTAGGGGTTTAATGTTTAGGGTTTAAGGTTTTAAGTGTAGAGGGTTGAGGTTTGAGGGTTTAGGGTTTAAGGGTTGAGGATAAAAGGTAGATTTTGTAGGGTTTAGGGTTTAGGGATTAAGGGTTAAGGGTAGAGGGATTACAATTTATGGTTTAATGGTAGAGGGTGTAGGGTTGAGAGAGAGAGTAGTGGTTTGAAGGTAGATGGTAGAGGGTTTAGGGGTTTAGGGTCTTTCCCCCCACCCTAACTGGATAACTCTCTATCCCTCTCAAGTCTCTATCGCTCTCAGGTCTTAGTCCCTACCATGCTACTAGGACTAATCTCTCTCACTCATATCTCCTCTCCCTCTATCTCAAGTCTCACTCCCTTCCTATTGAGAGAGAGAAAGCATTTCAAAGCACCATATTTGGCGCTCACCAAATTTGGCGGTCTCCAAATTTGGCGAGTGCCAAATGTGTTTTACCTTGAAATGGTAAAATAGGATTTCACCCTGTGATTTTGGCCCACATGCTTCTGCTTTTGTCTGGTTCAATGCTTAATCCGAGAGAGAAACACCCTTTTTATGTAGTTGACTCCCTGTTGTACCAATCTATGCTTGATCTATCACCTTTTTGCCACCAATTTCCATGCACACAACGTAGATGAAGACATTTTGAAGTTTCGACATCATTTTACATTATCTCAGGTAATATATTCAGTTTTGGTAATATTCAAATGTTTATATTTAGTATGTTTGTTTATTTTTGACAATAATCTAAATTCCTTTAATGATTTTATTAATCATAACAATTGGACATAAAATTCAACATTGAATTATATGAGTGTTGCATAAAAAAGTTTAATTTTTATGACTTTGAAGAAAAAAATGAAAACCATGACATAATTTAGATTAATTCATGTTTAAACTTATATAAATGACATCAACTTTTAACACAAATTTGCTTATGAATTCTATTTGCATTGCTTAGAGTAGTTCATTTCGAACATGCTTAGATAAACGAATTCAACTTAACACAAATTTGCTTATGAATTATATTTGCATTGCTTATAGTAGTTCATTTCGAACATGCTTAGATAAACGAATTCAACTTAACACAAGTTTTTGTGTATTGTTTTGACAATTTATAGACCATTCATTTGATGATTTTATTAATCTTCATTGTTACACATATAATTGAGCATTAAATTCATTATTACTGATGGTTGTGGGTAAACTTTTATTTTCAACTAATTTGGAAAACCTAAGAGCTTTCATCAATGTTAATGTGCAAGTTTCTATTTTAATTTTTTTGTGCCATAAAGAATTCACCTTCATCATGTGCTTAGATAATTTCAAGTGACTCAAGACATAGTTGGTTTAATGCAAGTTTCCACTAATTCATACCATTTACCGTTCTTCCTTGGTAGATTTATGTATGAAAATTTTTATAGCATATAGACATGTTTGATAATTCCAAATAGCTCGCTGCCATATTTCATAAAATGCTTTGGTGTGTTCAATAAAATGCAATGTAATCGGCATTATCAATATGTTTCATAAAATGCATTACTTACTTTTTTTCTATGTGTGATTGTGAATATGCAGCATTCAACGTCATGCCAAGGAAATGACCAAAGCCTCTAACACCGAAAGAATGTGTAGTAAAAAATGCAAGGAGAAGAGAATAAAAAATTGCAGCTCGTGAAGCAAAAGAATTGCAGCCCATACAACAAAAAATTCCCATGCAATCTAAGAGAGATGTACAATTGTAAAAACAAAGGGCACGAATGGACAAACTTCGTGGAAGGACACAAATGGATCCCCAAGTTGGAGGCACGTCATCAACCATAGGTGAATTTCAATGCAAATCTCTAGTAGAAGACACACCAGCAACAACATGTGGTCTTCCAAGTACATCAAAAATCACACCTACAGTTGAAGACACACCGTCAACAACATTGTGTTTCGAAAGTACATTAGCAAACACGCCTCTATTTGAAGTCACTCCACAAACGACATCTCCAGTTGGATGTACAACATCATTTACATGTCAATCTCAAGGTATGTCATCAATTGCACCTTCAATTGAAGGTATGAGATCTATCCCCGATGTTGTTGACATTCCTAATGTTGACACAAATTTACATTTGAGAACTCCTCCTAGAGTTTTGCATAGAAAACCTAGATTTTTATTGATATTGATTCTAATGTTTTGAAATGGATGCCTGATAAGATGTCAAAATGTACATGTCAAAGAGTTGCACAAAGGATATGGAGTGTTTTTTTGAGAAGCTAAGTGAGGGTGGAAGATTGCAATTATTTGTTAAAATGATGAGGCAACTCAAATTTAGGCTCACCATGAAGGCTCTTGGGTTGAGAGTTTTGAATGACTCAAGTGAAAATTCCATTGTAATGAACTTGATGAGTGCATATGAGAGTGTGGGTTCTACCTCACGCATGAAGAATAGTTGTGCCACAAGACGTGTGATGACAAAAACACTGTTAAGCATCCAAAAAAGGAACAAGGTGAACCTTACAAAGACTAGTAAGTCTTTGAAAATAAGTAGATAATCTCTAATGAGAGCCAAAGGAAGGTGTGAAAGATTGGAGGAACCAAATAGCAATGAGTTATGGGCATTCTCAGGTAGAGTGCCACAGAAAGATAAAAGAATTGCTCAAGGCTTGAGATCTTTACTAGTAGATTATTGGAAGGATAACACAAGGACCTGTCCTAATCAAAGAGATGTTGTAAGAATGAGAATTGGTAGTAAAATCCATGAGCCACATCCAAAGCATTATTTGGATACCACTCAAACCCAATTTTTTGCTGATTTTGTACAAATTTTTCTTGAAATTAAAATATGTCAAAGGTATTTTAAAATGCTAAAGCCTTTTTATGTAAAAATAAATCACACACACACTACTTGTTGTTGTAGAGTACATATTGATTTTTCTAACCCTTATGATGTTTATCGACATATATCTGTAGATATTCATATTGACAATGTTTTGCAGGAATGTAACATAAGGCCTCCACCCAAATCCTCAAGGGAATTATTATCTTCCCTTTTATGTGAAAGAGAGGATGGTCAAAGTTTTTACAACAAGTCATGTTTGGATGGCACATGTCATCATTGTGGTGGCATGCAACATTTTCCAATTTTCCAACACATGGCTAGTAGACACACAATTGGAGACAAAATTTTTGAATTTGGAAAATACAAGACAGTGGCCTATAGTTTAAAAGATGGGAAAGAAGAAAAGAAGTGCGAATTGGTCAGTGATAAGATTCCAGTATATCAGTTTATGGGAATTTTCCATGATCAGGTGGTCTATGAGTATGCAAGGAATACACATAGAGCTCAATGGTTGGAATCACAGTTCAAGTTATGCAAGGACATGTTTCCACTTCATAGCATCATTTCAGTTGTCGATTTCATCGAGAACTACACACTATAGCTACAGAATGAGGTGCAATCACAGTACTACAACTCCACATAGGTTGCTATATTTGTGCATATAGCATTCATTCATGCAAATGATAGTACAAAGGATAACATGAAAGTATTGAGGGAGTATCACTTTTATATCAGTGATGATCACACACATTCTACAGAGTTTGTGCAAGGTTGCTTTCAAATGTTCTATGTTGATCTGGCTAGCAGGGGCATATCATTCAATCAACATAACATATGGTCAAATAATTGTACATCGTAATTCAAGAGTGCTTGAATGTTTTACTAGTTGAGTAGGATGCATAGGATCAGTGGTGTTCAACATATGTGGAACCTCTCAGATGTCGGGCATGGAAAGGGGGAGCATGATGGAGTGGGTGCATGTATCAAAAGAGCCCTTGCATGAGAAGAGTTAAAGTACAAAGATAGTGTAAAGTTGACAGATGCAAGATCAATTGTTGAGTGGCGCAATCATGCAATGGGTCCAAGTAGTCAAGGTAATTCTTTAGTTCATAGATTTTTTCATGTAGTAGATGATACTAACATTGAAATATATGAGGACTATTGTATAGGATCAAGTGAGCTACACTCTTTTAGAAGCTCCAATGCAGGTACATGGACTATCCATACACGGAAGATGGCATGCTTTTTTTCTGCATGTACACTTCGAGCATGGAATGATTGCTCATCAAAAGAGTGGGTTGATGAATGGTCTATAAGAATTCTAACCCCTCTTGACACTTATCAACTCCCGACAGCTCTACAAATCATGGAGATGCAATTATCCGTTGACTTTGATCATGTTTCAGACGTTGTAGAACCAGGTAATATATCTTACTTTGAGGTTTTATTTTGATGTTCATTAAATATATCTAACAAGATGAACATATCAATGTAGGTCATGTATATGCAATGATTGCAGATGAAGACAATGAAGAGGGTACAGATTATTACCTGTCTTGTTGTATCGAGGCCAAAAAAATTTTGGAGGCCCCAATTATATAGATGGAGAAAAAATAGAATATCCTACAAGTTCAATGGTTGTTACTGGAACATGGCTTAGAAGGTACCTAGTTAAGAATGTTGCAGTTTGGTTTTTTGAAAACTTCGGCATGCATCAGAAAATTCTTAACTACTTGAACCTTGTCGTCGCCACCAACGTTCATTTGATCAAATATAAAGGCAGACCTGCGAAAAAGAACTTGTGGAAAGTGTGTGAGTCTAACCAAGAGGCAATACTTGACACGATAAAGAGTAGAGTAGACCCGAATGGTTCCCTGGATTGATTGGTAAGTATGCACATTGAATTTGTAAATTCATGTTGTTGATCATTGCTTTATTTCAAGTGTTTAAGTTTGATTGTATAAGGGTTTGCAAAATTGAATTAATGTAGATATGAAAAATGATAATGTAGCCTTGGGAAAAAGGTTCAAAAGGTCATTTGAGGGATTTTTCATCTTGGTTTCATGAGAAAATTGCAAAAACTTGTAAAAACATAAAATATTGTCAATATTGTCAAAATTGTCAAAGTGGGTAAAGGTAGGGTATTTTGATGGTTGTGCTTTGAATCATGAATAAAGGATTAAATAAGGTCTAAATGATCATATGTTAGGTTTCTAGAGGTGTTTAAGGTATTTTGAGTTCAATAATTACAAAAATACAAAATGTTGCAAATGTTGTCAACGACAATTTTCTTGATTTATGTTGATTTTCAAAATTAGAGTCATTTAAAGGGTAATTAGGTGCAAGTTGGTTGGTTTGAAGGTGGTTATGGTTTTTAAATTCTATAATGGGAATTTTAAGGCTTGAATCAAGGTTTTTGGAGGTGTAACAAACTCACACAATTCAAAATACCACGTTTTTGGTGCATTTTTTGAGTTTTTTTTCACTATTTTTTAGAATTGTTTGTTGTTGTACGGATCGCACAGACCCAATCATGCTTTGAAATCTTTAGAGTTTGAATTTTTATGAGTTTAATTTTATCTTCACTTGGTTTGGAGTTCTAACTTTCTGTTTTATGAGAGAAATTGCAAAAATACAGTGAATACCCTATTTTTTCCATTGTTAAGGGTTTGAAAGAAAAATAATGCACTTTTGACCAATCCACCCACTATCTAATACGGTAACTTAGTGGATTGGTAGGAAATATGTTATATTAGATTTCTTAATGCATTTTATATCAGAATAAATCATTTTTGTGGTGATTGTGTGATGCCCTGGGGCTGGAAAGTGCATTTTTTCCTTGAAAAGTGATGGCTTTGAAGTGCTTCTCAATGAAATTATGATGGAGTTCAGTTTGTGATTGTTTCAAATGACTAGAAAGACCCTATGGAAAGTGTTTGGACCATTGATTTGTTTGTTCAAGCCTTGGAGTAAATATTTTGACAAAACCCTTATTTTTGCATTAGAAAAGGAGGGTTATTGAGTTGGGATATTTTTTGGCCGTACAAGTGCAAATATATTGTGGATTATCTGGTTTTGAGGCATTTAATTTGCTTCCCCAAGGTTTCAAGGTGATTGGATAACTTTGAAGGGTAGTTCATTTGTTAAATTGACCTATTTTCCTAGTTTTGCCATGGTGGATGTATAGGAAGTCTATATTGATCCAAAGGAGTTACTTTAATTTGAAGTATGTTGTGTAAGTCCTTAATGGGTGTCTAAATCCACTATTTAATTGACAAGTCTTTCGGGAAAGTTGGTAGAATGTGTATACACCTAAAAATGGTCACATTACAATAGTCTGGTAATCAATTAAATATTTTTAATATTTAATTAAATCTTGGAATTCGAGCTATGTATAAATAAATCTAAATAATTTATTTATATTGTTCATTCTTTCATTTCAATTAAATAAATAAGTTTATTTAATCATCTTTTCTTATTCATTTCTTAATTAATTAAATAAACATTATGATTTATTTATATTAATTATCATTTAATCTTGGCTTGGATATTTTATTCAAATAAAGATTAAATATTCCTCTCTTCTAAATAATTCCTCTAATATCCATTCACAATTAAATATTTAGTTAAATTCTTCTAAAGTCACATCACAATTAAATATTCCAAAATATTTAATTAAATCTTCTATAGTTCTAAAAATCAAAAATCAAACTCAAATAAATGAAATTAAATAAATTTATTTATTTAATTAATTTGGGGATTAGCTTCAACAACCGTGAAACAAACTGCCAAAACAGAAAAATTAATTTCTCTGTTCCTATGCAAGCTTGTTCCCGTGGGTTGAAGACAAAGCTCCATTCTTCTCTCCAACCTCCCAACATTTTCCATTCTTCTCTCAGCCTCTTTATCTCTCACCATTTAAACTTACCAGACAATCTCAGAGTCGTTGATCCTTGCCAGCCAGGATTTTGCCTGCAAAAAGCTATAAAAGGACTGTCGGGTCTTTGCAATGATACAAAGAAGCTTTCAATAGAATAACTATAGCCAATTTGCAATAGCATAAGCCTTTTAGCATTCTAGCATCATAGCATAGTATAGAATCATAGGATATCATGGCATATCCACTTCATTTCATAGCATCCACACTTCACAACCCCTGTGCATAATCCACAGCCCCTGTGCATATCTGCATCAATACTTTCATTCCACCAGCATATAGGATAAAGAAGCTCCTTCCTTTGCATACTCATTCTATAGATTTCCATTTGGAGAAGCCAAGCTTACATAATCTAAGAGCAGCAGCTTCAAACAAATCCCTGGAGATAGAGGAAGATGGAACGGCTTTGAAGAAGCTTCATTTGTCACTTTTTCAATTTAATTAGCTTTTCTTCAATTTAAAGTTCCATTATGTGTGTTTTGTTTATTTCATTTTGATCATACATATTTAACATACACATTTTTGGCGCCCATCATGGGGCTCTTGCCCCTATTTTAACATTTTATTGCAGGTTTTCCTGATAGGTTACGGCCAAAAATAGCAGATTAGCGCAAGAAACATGCTTCAGTAATATTCATACCCAGTTCAGCGCCCGTGAAGCATCCTGCAGCGCCCCTGAATCATCCTGCAGCGCCTGTGAAGAATCCTGCAGCGCCCTTAAAGAATCCTGCAGCGCACCTGAATCATCCTGCAACACCCTTGAATAATCCTGCAGCGCCCATGAAGAATCCTACAGCGCCCCTGAATCATCCTGCAGTGCACCTGAAGCATCTTGCAGCGCCCTTGAATCATCTTGCAGTGCCTATGAAGAATCCTGCAGCGCCCGTGAAGAATCTTGCAGCACCCCTAAATCATCCTACAGTGCCCGTGAAGCATTCTGCAGCACCCATGAAGAATCCTGCAACGCCCATAATGACTGTTATAGCGCATTTTTGGAAAACCTACAAACTGTAAATTGTAATTTGAATACAGCTTGACTGAATCTGACGCGACCACGGACAGTTAATAACTTTGAATTAAAATCAAGCAATCCTAGGGTAGTCATGAATTAAAATGAAGCAATCCTAGGGTAGTCACATAAATTACAATCAAGCAATCCTAGGATAGTCACTTCACTATTATTTTGGGCTAAAATGAACTCCATGTTTGTGTGAAGCAACATCTTCACTTAGCATAGCAAAAAATTTATTTGGGGCTTAAAAATTGAATCTTTGTTTGCTTTGCTTAAACGGTGATAGGCCTATGCTCTCCCCTTAATTGGGTGATCAAAATGCCAAACTCATCTATTTCCCTTTATGCAATTTCTAGTTTTGTTAAAACCTTGTAGAGAGCTTGCTCTTGTGGGAAAAAGTACTCACCCAAGAGGAACGACTCAAGTGGGTTCAAGCCAAAGCCAGGCTATTCCACCCCACTCTAAAATTTAAAGCAAAATTGGGGAAACCCTCTTTTGACGGTAGTGTGCATTGATAACCATCCCCAAAGCCTTTGTTCTAAAGGTAGGGAGGTCTCTCGAGGGAGTATATCATTTGCCACACCGAACAGAAACCCTTACTACGAACCTAGTGTAGTATCTAACTTGTCAGTTTCCGAACGTCATAATAATCACAGTGCAGGGGAGGGAAGAATCTACCCCCAAGATACTCACCATATAACTGCCAAGGATTGTTTGCTCAGGGGATCTGATATCCACTTCTGTCACTCTGAGTATGCACCTGGAAAAGACAAAAACACGGGCGCCCTTTCGGGGGTGACATGGTTGTGTGAGTCGACGTAGTTTTAAGATGTGGGTTGTTGATTACTATGATGACCTACTTGAGAATTAAGAGTGAGTCTATTTGATCTATCTATCATGTGTAAAACCTGTTAAAACAATTTTTGAAGAACATTTTCACCATACACTTGATGTTTAGCATAGTACTTAAAACAACTATTCTACAAATTGTTTGATGTGTTTTCAATACATTAATTCAGTTAAGATCATCCAACACTCGCGATCATCTTGATTACTCTCATGTTACAAAATTGGAAATCTACAACTTTTGTTAAGAAGTCTATTCTCAAAAGAATCAAAAAGCCAAAGAAACCCCTTAGCTACAAGAAACTATTGAAGAAAAGACGATTCTTGTATCAAAGCCAAAAAATTTTACTCAAATATAGAACCTTTCTTCATAGATATCATGATTGTGTTAGAGGTTTCACTAATGATTATGCTATAGAACCATTGTACTCACAAGCTTTCTTTCAAAGAAGAGCCCTTTCTCAAAGGAACAACCATAGTCAACGTATTTGTTTCTGTTATATTCCCCAACCTGCAATTGAATATTCTACTCGTCCAAATCAAATTCTGCAATAGAGAACTCAGATCACCTTAGGCATTCATCACAAAATCCATCCTTTTACGAAACTAGGATCAAACTTCATAAAGTGCAAAATCATCCTTTTCTTGATCTTTTGCTTAAATTCCCACCAACATGATCTTCATCCTTTCAAATAGGGAACCACACAAGCTAAAGATTAGGAACCTTTTTAGTCATAGAATTTTCATTCTATCCTGACTTTTATATCCATCACAAATTGCACTATTTCATTTTTTTGATCAAAGGTTAGTAGAATTTGGAACAAAACTTATGTCTGTTTCCACGAGATCTCGAAAACACATGGAAAAAGACGAAGGAGAAACCACTACAAGCAAAATGGGTGACCATACTGAGAAAGAAGAGGATACATTTAATGTTGACGAATTGACAGAAGAAAAGCTTCAAGAAGCAGAGCAAGATCCCCAATTCCATACTCTTATGGAAAGGATTTTAGAACGGAACAAAGAAAGATATTTTCTTTCATTAGCTAATCAAGGAGCTAAGTTACCTCACAATTTCGATATAGAGGGGATTAAATAGAATCCTGAAACTCCTCCTAACGACATTAGTGCCCTTACTCAACAGATAAAAGAATTACAAGGGAAAATAAAGGAGATGCAAGGGGGTACAACAAAGAAGTATGTTTTGGAAGACATATCTCCTTATCCATTTGATATGAGTCTTCAAATGATCCCTTTTCCAAAACATTGTGAAATCCCTAAATTTGATAGGTACAATGGAAAAACTGATCCCATTGAACGTGTGAGGGATTTCCGAAATATGAGTCTAGAATTTTCCTATGACGATACCTACTTAATGCGATTATTTCCACGAAGTCTAGGTGCACAATCCATGGAGTGGCTTTCCAAGATCACTCCCCCCATCAAAACCTTTGAGGAGTTAATCAGTCAGTTTATATCACAATACTCCTACAACATTCAACACCAAATAACAATTCTTGATCTTTGTAAAGTGAAACAAAAAGTAGGAGAATCCTTCACTACGTTTTTTGCAAAAGGTGGAGAAGGTTGTTTGTGTGATATTCCGTCCCTATTCCTGAAAAGGAAAAGATGGATATCTTTATCAATAGCCTAGATCAAGAATTAAGCTATAGGCTTAACCTTCATTGTCCTCATAACTTTGAAAAATTGATTGGCAATCACCATTGAAGGGGCCTTGGTTAAACGAGGTGATAAAAACTTGATAATCCAAGTACATCCAACCAAAACAACAACGATAAAACAAGGTTTTGGAACATAAATAAAAATGTTGTCAATGATGGTATAGTAGATGCAAATAATCTATGAGCAAGACCATCTATCTTTAATCTATTAAGTGCTCCACGAAACAATCAACAAGCAAATACCAACCAACAAGGAAGCAACAATCAACAAGGACAAAACTCCAAGCAAGAAAGCATGACCAATCAAAACACCAAGGATAATCGTGGTAATTTCAATAACAATCTTGGCAATACCCAAACATCAAATCCGTCTAGACCTCCATTCTTTTCAAATCGACGGAATTTTACCACTTTGGGTCAATCTCTTGAGTCTGCTCTCAAGGAGCTTCTTGATAATAAGGTTATCACCTTACCCCCACAAAGAGATTATGAGCCACGAGTCAAACCACCATCATGGAATGACTCGTATTATTGCAATTATCATCAATGTAAAGGTCATAGAATGAATAATTGTCAACCTTTGCGAAATCTAGTACAAGATTTAATTGACAATGGCACCATTACAATTGAAGGACATCATACCAATGACGATCATCAAGTTTTCAAAGATCCTTTACCGAACTATCAAAGGGGGAAACATCAGATGCAAAAGCCAAAAGCATACATAATGTTGAAGACAATATAATTCATCACATCTATGTAGATGATCAATGGGTTAATGTTATCAAAATCAAGGGAAACAAGAATATCAACAAGTTAATGTGACTACGAGAGGACAAGCAAAAGTTGTTCTAAAAGGAAGTTCATCTAAGGCAACTATTTCTCCTCCAAGTCATTATAATCTAGTTGATCAATTGAGAAAAACATCAGCTCAAATCTCCATCCTTGAACTTCTCAAAATATCCCCCATACACAAAAATATTTTAGAAGAAGCTCTTGTAAACACAACTGTTGATACTGATCTGGATGTAAAATATTTCAAGCCATGGTGGGACATTTGTCTTCCCCCACTTGTCTTTCATTTTCTGAAAAAGATGATGCCTCTATGACACATCCACATAATTCATCACTCTATCTTGAAGTCATGATCCATAAACACCGAATCAGACGTGTCTTAATAGATGGAGGAGTTGGTTTAAACATTTGTACCTTAAGCTAATACATGCCTTGGGAATATCAGAAAATTCCATTGATCCCCGAAGGAAAATAATTATCAAGGCATATGATGATGAAGAAAGAGCTTCTAAAGGACTAATAATGCTACCTATCAGAGTGGGACCTGTTGTGAAAAATACTTTTTGTCAGGTTCTAGATCGTGATCTTTCTTATAACATACTCTTGGGTCGTCCATGGATTCATGATATGCAAGCAATACCATCAACATATCATCAATGCCTCAAGTTTCCGTATGATGGACAAGAAATAACTATACAAGCTGATTACAATAGCACACAAACTTGTTCAAATCTCCGAGCAACTCAAGACGCCTTTGTGCCACATAATAGGGAGGCTCTTGCTGTTTCTTCTTCCAATCTACAAGTCCAATTGCAAGAATTAACAAAGAATTTTGACACTAAGCTAAATTTTAAAGACAAAGGGGTAGGTGAATATTCACTATCTCTTTCTACCTTACCTCCTTCTCCGAGGTCGCATGGTCAGCCAACCTTATCAAATCAAAAGATTGTAACAGCCTCTACATCCCAAGCTTTGGTGCCAATCACAAAGTTTGATGGAAAATTCATTAAAGCCAACACCACTGAGGAAGAAGCTGAAGATAGGGACATCCTAAGTTGGCTATACAAAGATGAAGATGAATCTCTCTTGCACATTAAATTACCTACAGAACAATATGGTAAGGGGTACGCCATCATGCAGAAAATGGGCTATGAAGGAAATGGTCCTATAGGAAAGAGAAGAGAAGGAAGTGGAACCAATTCAACCTATTTCAATACATCCAAATGATAAAACAGGACTTGGATATGGTAAAGATATCTGAAGAATCTACTTCACAGCAAGCACAACCAACTCATGAAGGAGGATCAATGTCAGATAAACCTCATGAATCAGTTTTCCAATTGCAGAATAGTTCAGATACTGATTCTAATGAATATGAATGGGACACCATTTATAATGATGAATTTTGGAGAGACAAACAAGTTGATACCATACACAAATATGCACCCATTCTCATACAAGGAGAAGGTTCAAGGCCTCCACTTGATTATGTTTTACAAAGCAATCATGACTCAAGTGAGGACTAATTAGATTCTAACGAGATTGACAATCAACAGGAGAATACCATCATAGACCTTGTCTACCATGAAGATGACAACCACATCATGACTTTGACAGTTCAAGACCTCACCCAGCCTAATGATCCTATGCCTTTAGTTTATCCAGAACTTATTGATTGGGACAATGACGTGCCTATCCATGTCCCTACATTCCATGATGATGAAGACATTATAAATTTCCTTTGTTCCTCTAATGAGGAAAACAATTGTTTCATCCAAGAATTTCATACTCACGATTTTGATAAGGAGGGTGTCAAGTCTCTTAGCTGCAAAATAAATGAAATAAAAGATGGATCTATTGGTGAAAACCAAAAAAAGGCAGTGGTAGATCACAACAAGAGAAAAATAAAGAGCGAATCCGACAGTGAAAACCTTTCTGAGGAACTGAAGGATGAGAAACTTGACACTCTTCCCAAGCATTATCACGAAAGATCTTCTATTTTGATCGAACCAACAAATCAATCAACATAAGTACAGTAGAGCAGCCAAAAATCTTGCAACTTGCAGCGTCATTAATAGTTGAAGAAGTCCTGAAATTCATGGAGTTCTTGAAGGAGAATCAAATCAACTTTGCTTGGTCATATGTTGATATGCCAGGGTTAGATCCTAATCTGATAATGCATCATTTATCTATAAATGCAGGGGCAAAACCTATGAAGCAAAAACTCAGAAAAATGCATCCACATGTTGCATTATTGGTCAAAGAAGAATTAAAGAAGCTTTTAGATGTTGGGTTCATTCGGACTATTGACTATGCAGAATGGATTTCCAATATTGTACCTGTTTCAAAGCCAGATGGAAGGATTAGAGTTTGTACAGATTTCTGAGATTTGAACAAAGCTTGTCCCAAAGATGACTTCCCTTTGCCAAACATAGATATGATTGTTGATTTAACTGTTGGCCATGCAATGTATTCATTAATGGATGGATTTTTAGGATACAACCAGATAAAAATCACACCAGAGGATCAAGATAAAACAGCGTTCACATGCCCTTGGGGTACCTATTGTTGGAACGTAATGCCATTTGGGTTAAAGAACGCAGGAGCTACTTATCAAAGAGCAATGACGACAATTTTTCATGATATGATGCATACATTCATGGAAGATTACGTTGATGATCTCCTTGCCAAATCTCACACACGAGAAGGACATCTTGAAATCTTATCAAAAATCTTTGTTAGAATGGAGAAGTTCCATGTTCGACTCAATCCAAAGAAATGTGTCTTCGTTGTTACATCTGGAAAACTCCTAGGATACATTGTTTCAGAAAAGGGCATAGAGGTTGATCCAGAAAAAGTGCAAGCTATAATGGACATGCTGCCACCACGAAATATCAGTCAGCTTCAATCATTGCAAGGACGACTACAGTCCATCAGAAGGTTTATAGCTCAACTGGCAGACAAAAGCTTACCATTTACACATTTATTGCATAAAAATGTCTCATTCAAATGGGAAGACAAATGTGAAGCAGTATTCAATCAGATCAAGCAATATCTTATGCACCCACCAGTTTTAATTCCACATGTTCCAGGAAATCCACTCATACTATATATTTCAGCAACAGAAGTATCCTTGGGAGCATTACTAGCACAAGAGGATTCTACAGGCAAAGAAAGGGCCATATACTATATCAGCAGAACTCTAACAAGTCATGAGTTAAACTACACTTTCATTGAGAAAGGTTGCCTCGCAGTGGTGTTTGCTTCTCAAAAGTTGTGACACTATATGTTGGCTCATACAGTTAAGCTGATAACCAAGATTGATCCATTAAAATACCTTTTAAGCAGAGCTACTTTAACAGGAAGACTTGCAAAATGGGTAATGATCTTAAGTGAGTTTGACATTCACTATGTAGATCGAAAATCTATTAAAGGACAAGTCATCGTAGATCAATTGGCTGAAGCACCTTTACGAGAAGAAAATCCAATGCACATTGAGTTTCCTGATGCAGATGTCTTCACAGCAATAATTCAGAACTCATGGACACTGTACTTTGATGGATCTTATGCACAACATGGCTCGAGGGCAGGGATTCTCTTTGTCACACCTGAAGGACATACCATTCTACAATCATATCGATTGATGTTTCCTTGCACAATAACATAGTTGAATATGAGGCATTTCTCATAGGATTGAAAATAGCATTGGAATGGCGGATTATAGAGCTGCAAGTCTACGGTGATTCACAACTTGTCATTAATCAAATTAATGATGATTATCAAACTAAAGATGATAAGTTGCTACCTTACAAGAACATGGTGGATGCTTTTAAAAAGTATTTTGTGTCAATCAAGTTTTCACAAATTTCAAGGATTGATAATAAAGTTGTAGATGCAATGGCTACCATTGCTTCCTTATTACAACTATCAGAAGATCAAACCAAGCATGAATTCTTGGTGGAACAATTGTTTTCTCCCGCCTATGATAATCCTGAAACCCAAGTCATATGTCATTTAACCAGTTCTGATTCACCTTTATATGACAAGACTTATACCTATTTAAAAGATAACATATTACCTCCTGACTTATCTCAAAACCAAAAAAGGAATTTCATTCGCCAATCATCCTGTTATACCTTGATCACTGATATCCTTTACAGACGTGGTCTTGATGGTACACTCCTTCGATGTCTTGAACGTGACGAATCTGAAAAAGACTTACAAGAGGTTCATGGTGGTATTTGTGGAACTCATTCAAGTGGTTTAACCTTAGCCAAGAAACTTGTTAGAATGGGATATTATTGGCCTACCATGGAGAAAGAATCTTTTACTTTTGTCAAGAAGTGTTCTAAATGTCAGATTCACGGGAATCTTATTCATGCACCTACACAAGAACTGCAACCTTTCACTCCGACATGGCCTTTTTCTCAGTGGGGACTAGATCTTGTTGGAAAAATTCATCCTT
>VDFB02292106.1:109653-265125 GCA_007258455.2 Sequoia sempervirens
GGTAAAGGATCTTTGAATGCTTGATGATCATCATTGGTATGATGTCCCTCAATTGTAATGGTGCCATTGTCAATTAAATCTTGTACTATATTTTGCAAAGCTTGACAATTATTCATTCTATGACCTTTACATTGATGATAATTGCAATAATACGAGTCATTCCATGATGGTGTTTTGACTCGTGGCTCATAATCTCTTTGTGGGGGTAAGGTGATCCCCCTTATTATCAAGAAGCTCCTTGAGAGCAGACTCAAGAGATTAACCCAAAGTGGTAAAATTCTGTCGATTTGAAAAGAATGAAGGTCTAGATGGATTTGATGTTTGGGTATTGCCAAGATTGTTATTGAAATTACCACGATTATCCTTGGTGTTTTGATTGGTCATGCTTTCTTGCTTGGAGTTTTGTCCTTGTTGATTGTTGCTTCCTTGTTGGTTGGTATTTGCTTGTTGATTGTTTCATGGAGCACTTGATAGATTAAAGATAGATCGTCTTGTTCGTAGATTATTTGCATCTACTATACCATCATTGACAACATTTTTATTTTTGTTCCAAAACCTTGTTTTATCGTTGTTGTTTTGGTTGGATGTACTTGGATTATCAAGTTTTATCACTCCTTGTTTAACCAAGGCCCCTTCAATGGTGATTGCATTTTCAATCAATTTTTCAAAGTTATGAGGACAATGAAGGTTAAGCCTATAGCTTAATTCTTGATCTAGGCTATTGATGAAGATATCCATCTTTTCCTTTTCAGGCATAGGACGGGAATATCGCGCAAACAACCTTCTCCACCTTTGCAAAAACGTAGTGAAGGATTCTCCTACTTTTTGTTTCACTTTACAAAGATCAAGCATTGTTATCTGGTGTTGAATGTTGGAGTATTGTGATATAAACTGATTGATTAACTCCTCAAAGGTTTTGATGGGGGGAGTGATCTTGGAAAGCCACTCCATGGATTGTGCACCTAGACTTCGTGGAAATAATTGCATTAAGTAGGTATCGTCATAGGCAAATTCTAGACTCATATTTCAGAAATCCCTCACATGTTCAATGGGATCAGTTTTTCCATTATACCTATCAAATTTAGGGATTTCACAATGTTTTGGAAAAGGGATCATTTGAAGACTCCTATTAAATGGATAAGGAGATATGTCTTCCAAAACATACTTCTTTGTTGTACCCCCTTGCATCTCCTTTATTTTCCCTTGTAATTCTTTTATCTGTTGAGTAAGGGCACTAAAGTCGTTAGGAGGAGTTTCAGGATTCTGTTTAATCCCTTCTATATCGAAATTGTGAGGTAACTTAGCTCCTTGATTAGCTAATGAAAGAAAATATATTTCTTTGTTCCGTTCTAAAATCCTTTCCATAAGAGTATGGAATTGGGGATCTTGCTCTGCTTCTTGAAGCTTTTCTTCTGTCAATTTGTCAACATTAATTGTATCCTCTTCTTTCTCAGTATGGTCACCCATTTTGCTTGTAGTGGTTTCTCCTTCATATTTTTCCATGTGTTTTCGAGATCTTGTGGAAACAGGCATAAGTTTTGTTCCAAATTCTACTAACCTTTGATCAAAAGAATGAAATAGTGCAATTTGTGATGGATATAAAAGTCAGGATAGAATGAAAATTCTATGACTAAAAAGGTTCCTAATCTTTAGCTTGTGTGGTTCCCTAATTGAAAGGATGAAGATCCCGTTGGTGGGAATTTAAGCAAAAGATCAAGAAAAGGATGATTTTTCACTTTATGAAGTTTGATCCTAGTTTCGTAAAAGGATGGATTTTGTGATGAATGCCTAATGTAATCTAAGTTCTCTATTGCAGAATTTGATTTGGACGAGTAGAATATTCAATTGCAGGTAGGGGAATATAACAGAAACAAATACGTTGACTATGGTTATGCCTTTGAGAAAGGGCTCTTCTTTGAAAGAAAGCTTGTGAGTACAATGGTTCTATAGCATAATCATCAGTGAAACCTCTAACACAATCATGATATCTATGAAGAAAGGTTCTATATTTGAGTAAAACTTTTCAGCTTTGATACAAGAATCGTCTTTTCTTCAATAGTTTCTTGTAGCTAAGGGGTTTCTTTGGCTTTTTGATTCTTTTGAGAATGGACTTCTTAACAAAGGTTGTAGATTTCCAATTTTGTAACATGAGAGTAATCAAGGTGATCGCGAGTGTTGGATGATCTTAACTGAATTAATGTATTGAAAACACATCAAACAATTTGTAGAATAGTTGTTTTAAGTACTATGCTAAACATCAAGTGTATGGTGAAAATGTTCTTCAAAAACTATTTTAACAGGTTTTACACATGATAGATAGATCAAACAGACTCACTCTTAATTCTCAAGTAGGTCATCATAGTAATCAACAGCCCACATCTTAAAACTGCGTCGACTCACACAACCATGTCACCCTCGAAAGGGCGCCCATTTTTTTTGTCTTTTCCAGGTGCGTACTCAGAGTGATGGAAGTGAATACCGGATCCCCTGAGCAAACAATCCTTGGCAGTTATATGGTGAGTATCTTGGGGGTACATTCTTCCCTCCCCTGCACTGTGATTATTATGACGTTCGGAAACTGACAAGTTAGATACTACACTAGGTTCATAGTAAGGGTTTCTATTCGGTGCGGCAAATGATATACTCCCTCGAGAGACCTCCCTACCTTTAGAAAAAAGGCTTTGGGGATGGTTATCAACGCACACTACCGTCAAAAGAGGGTTTCCCCAATTTTGCTTTAAATTTTAGAGTGGGGTGGAATAGCCTGGCTTTGGCTTGAACCCACTTGAGTCGTTCCTCTTGGGTGAGTACTTTTTCCCACAAGAGCAGGCTCTCTAAAGGTTTTAACAAAACTGGAAATTGCATAAAGTAAAATAAGTGAGTTTGGCATTTTGATCACCCAGTTAAGGGGAGAGCATAGGCCTATCACCGTTCAAGCAAAGCAAACAAAGATTCAACTTTTAAGCCCCAAATAAAAATTTTGTTATGCTAAGTAAAGATGTTTCTTTACACAAACATGGAGTTCATTTTAGCCCAAAATAACAGTGAAGTGACTATCTTAGGATTGCTTGATTGTAATTTATGTGACTACCCTAGGATTGCTTCATTTTAATTCAAAGTTATTAACTGTTCGTGGTCACGTCAGATTCAGTCAAGCTGTATTCAAATTACAATTTATAGTTTGTAGGTTTTCCAAAAATGTGCTATAACAGTCATTATGGGCGCTACAGGATTCTTCATGGGCACTGCAGAATGCTTCACGGGCATTGCAGGATGATTCAGGGGCGCTGCAGGATTCTTCATGGGCATTGCAGGATTCTTCACGGGCGCTGCAGGATGATTCAGGTGAGTTGTAGGATTATTTAAGGGCACTGCAAGATTATTCACGGGCGCTACAGGATGATTCAGGGGTGCTGCAGGATACTTCATGGGCGCTGCAAAATGATTCAGGGGCGCTGCAGGATGCTTCACGGGCGCTGAACTGGGTATGAATATTACTGAAGCGTGTTTCTTGCCCTAATCCGCTGTTTTTGGCCGTAACCTGTCAGGAAAACCTGTAATAAAATGTTAAAATAGGGGCAAGAGCCCCACGGTGGGCGCTAAAAATGTGTATGTTAAATATGTATGATCAAAATGAAATAAACAAAACACACATAATGGAACTTTAAACTAAAGAAAAGCTAATTAAATTGAAAAAGTGACAAATGAAGCTTCTTCAGAGTCGTTCCATCTTCCTCTATCTCCAGGGATTTGTTTGAAGCTGCTGCTCTCAGATTGTTTAAGCTTGGCTTCTCTAAATGGAAATTTATAGAATGAGTATGCAAAGGAAGGAGCTTCTCTATCCTATATGCTGGTGGAATGGAAGTATTGATGCGGATATGCACAGGGGCTATGGATTATGCACAGGGGCTGTGAAGTGTGGATGCTATGAAATGAAGTGGATATGCCATGATATGCTATGATTCTATACTATGCTATGATGCTAGAATGCTGTGAATGCTAAAAGGCTTATGCTATTGCAAATTGGCTATAGTTATTCTATTGAAAGCTTCTCTATGATTGCAAAGACCCGGCAATCCTTTTTATAGCTTTTTGTAGGCAAAATCTTGGCTGGCAAGGATCAACAGCTATGAGATTGTCTGGTAAGTTTGAATGGTGAGAAATGAAGAGGTTGAGAGAAGAATGGAAAATGTTGGGAGATTGGAGAGAAGAATGGAGCTTTGTCTTCAACCCACGGGAACAAGCTTGCACAGGAACAGAGAAATTAATTTTTCTGTTTTGGCAGTTTGTTTCACGGTTGTTGAAGATAATCCCCAAATTAATTAAATAAATAAATTTATTTAATTTCATTTATTTGAGTTTGATTTTTGATTTTTAGAACTATAGAAGATTTAATTAAATATTTTGGAATATTTAATTGTGATGTGACTTTAGAAGAATTTAATTAAATATTTAATTGTGAATGGATATTAGAGGAATTATTTAGAAGAGAGGAATATTTAATCTTTATTTGAATAAAATATCCAAGCCAAGATTAAATGATAATTAATATAAATAAATCGTAATGTTTATTTAATTAATTAAGAAATGAATAAGAAAAGATGATTAAATAAACTTATTTATTTAATCGAAATGAAAGAATGAACAATATAAATAAATTATTTAGATTTATTTATACGTAGCTCGAATTCAGAGATTTAATTAAATATTAAAAATATTTAATTAATTACCAGACTATTGTAATGTGACCATTTTTAGGTGTATACAGAAAGGAGTAGTTTTTGTGCATAGTTGAGTCCATGGCTTTGTAAAAAAATATTGAAGACATTTACAAGGTATGAGGGTTATGTGCAAATTTTTTTCTATAGATTTGGACTTTTTGGGGTTATAGATTTGTTGTTATTTTTTTCAAATCTGGGGTTTGAAATCTAAGTTGGGAATCAATTTTTTTAGTGTTCATCATGAGGGTTTTGTAGGGTCAATTTCATAGATGATCTCTTAGGACAAAACAAACCCCACCATTAGATCTAGGAGGCTTGAGAGATGAAGATTGACATAAAATTTGACCTATTTTGGTCACTGAAAAAATACAAAAAAGAATTGCCCCTTGCCCTAGCCATATAACCGCACGGTGTATGTAGAAGGGGAGATTAATATATATATAGGAAGGGGGGATATGGTCTATAAACCCTCCTTGTACCCTTTGCTAGTTGGCTCTATGCCAACATGATAGGGCCAAACAGTGCAGTTAGTGTCACCAATGTTGTTGACTAGTGCCAATAGGGGGTTAGCTCCCTGAACCAAGCCCCCAATCTCATGTGGGCCTATTCCCAACCCCCAATGAGGGATAAAACAAAATTTAAACCGCTTTTAAAAAGTTTTAAAATAAAATTTCCAATTTTTATTTTTTAGTATTTTGTGGATTCAATCATTTCCTAACTAGTGGCATTACCACCCCACCACCCTACGACCACCTTGCAACCATCCATAAGACTAATTGGGAAACTTTTTCTAGAGAGCATAAATTTCGCCTCAGCTGTCAATTTTTAAATTTTTGATAGTCTTTGGAAAGTTATTTTTGAGCACTACATTGTGGTATAAATGGGTTTTCTAGATTTTTCTATTGTGATAGAAAAATTGTAGGTAGAAACTGGGTTTTAGTTTTAGACTTGAAGAGGTCGTAACATGTGTATACAGAGGATTTTGGAATTTTTATATTTGATGGAAATATTTTTTAGAGAACTCCATAGTGAATTAGGTTTGGATATGTTTTGATGTGATTTTTCACTAGTATTTCAATTTGATATGTTTATCGATTCTTGTGACTATGATACTTTATGAGTTTATGGCAAATCAAATTTGAAGTGATTTAGTGTTTGAATCATTGGAAAATTACATGTATATCTCTAATTATCCTTATTTGACATGGTTACCAATATATTATTGAATTTGTATGTTGCATTATGAGATCTATAATTTGTGCAATGTTGTATGTTCTCTATACTTACATGTCACATATATGACTTGGATATGGGCTTTTTGTACCCATAGATATTTCAGTGTGAATGCATATTTAAATTTTTGGCTTGGTTTGGCCATAGGTTTCATCAATTTTATTATCATTATGAGGTACAAAGATGGTGTTACCTGATAGAGTTGTTATGTGGAACCTATCCTTGTTAACTATGTGATGCAAACATGCATGACTAGATGGGAGTTTGATGTTGGTATATTTGGTGGTGATCATGGTGTCACATATGTTCCTTATGCCTTTGGAAATTTGGTATGAACCTATTGTTTATGTAGGTACATTACTAGTGGTGTTGGATTGATCCCTGATTGTTTCTGGTGGTGTATCTTCTTGGTTTGAGGATCATGGTTTTACTTTTCCCTTTGGGAGATCCTAGTGTTGTAGTTGAGTTCTTTGATTGTGTGAGGGCCATAAGTGATCTTCATTAAGGATATGGTTATCATGGTGTCATGGATGGATTGCTTAAATGATTTAGTGGGAACTTTTGATAATGATAGTTTTATAGTGTTATATCTTGGTTTAGAGATTGTGGTTGTACTTTACCCTTTGGGAGCTCTTCTTGTTAAGTTCTTTGATTGTATTTGGGGCTGTAAGTGTGGAAAAAGTAAACTAAGTACAATTAAATACACCTCTTAATGAAACATTTTATCAAGATCAAACATGAATTAAACTAATTTAAAATAGAGAAAAGCTTGAAAGCATCTCATTGTCTCCTATCTCCAAAGATTTATCAAATTACAGAAGCTCGCAGATTTGTAAGCGTTGTAACTATTTAAAATGCCTATCTAGAGAATGAAATGGATGTTAAATGAAATGATGTGATGATTAAGAATGATTTCTAAGTGATATGAAGCTACTGTAAACTATCCTGACATGAAACCTGCTAAATGGAAGCTACAGTAAAAACTAATGATGCTGACGTGATATGAAATCTACTAATGCCATGATGCTATGATGATACTAAAAATTCTTATGCTAATGCTTATGATTGCTTGGTTGCTTGGTTGTATTCCTACAGAGTAAGTTTGCATAAATTGGGATTTCTCAGGATCATTTTCATGCTTCAAAAGGCTATATATATAGATTTTCGACAACAGTTTTGCACAGGGGTAACACAACAGAGGCTGAGATTAAATCTGGAGATTTGAACAGTAAGATAAGAAGGTGGAGCTGATCATGGGGGATTCTTCCTCCCCATGAAAACACCAGGCAAGATGAGAGGAAATATTTGAGGCAGAAGATTGAGAGGATTGCCTACAGGTTTGTCCCCGAGGGTTTTCCCATGAATGCCAGTTGCATTAATTAGATTTGAAAAATCTAATTTTATTGGTGAGTGAATAGAGGGATTTGATATATGCTTTTATTTAAATATTTTTGGTTTTATTTAAATTAGCAAAAGAAAGATAAATAATTTAATAAAACAAACTATAAGTTGTTTATTAAATTAAAATAGAAGGAATAGGATAAATAAATTAAAGATTTTAGGATATCTTTATTTAATTAATATGATAAGATAATTAAATAACACAAACTATTGAAGCTGTGTATTTAATTTTAAGTTAGAATTGATGGATAAAGTATTAAATAAAATAAAGTATTTAATTTTGTTTATTTAATTAAGAGGAAATAATGTGATAAAATAGAAGAATTCAAAGTGAACTTAATATAAATAAATATTTCTATTTATTTACTAAGTAGATGAATTTAGGATTAATTAATCAAATAAATCATATTTAATTAATTAGATTCTCCAGACCATTTTTAGGTGTATACATTTTTCCCTTCTTTGAAGTGATGTGTTTATGCATTGCTTCAAAGAAAATTTTGTGCTGCTAATGCTAGTATTGACGAGAAATTTTTTAGAATGCCCCAGACATGTTTTCAGGTGATTGATGGATATATGGCCTAGGAGATAAATTAATGAATTTTTTTTTATTTTTTTGGAATTTTTTAATTTTTTTATGATTTTATGATAATTTGATGTAGATTTGATGATAAAATTATTTATCTCCTGATAATTGATGAAGAAAGTGGTCCTAGATGAATTTCAATTTATCTCCCCTTTTAAAAATTAAATTAATCTCAAAAAATCCCCTTTTAAATAACCTATAAAAGGTTAAAAAAAGTCATTTTCAAAATCATTTGCACATTGTGACTTTTGAAAACTTGTGAGAGAGATTCTTGTGCTATTTGGAGCAAGATGTTGATTCCATATCACACCCACTATTTCGAGCGTGTTCGATGACATCAACAGTCGGTCGCGTTCGGACCTCTGGTTCTATTATTTTTCCTTGGTTTTCGTGCATTTCCTCATTTTTTGTGTATTTTTTGGATTTTTAGATTTAAACTCTTTTTAGCACTTTTAGAATCCATTTTAGTGCTTTACAATTCCGTTGTAGCGCTTCTAAGTTATGTTGTAGCACTTCTAGACTTTTAGCGCTTCGAAGGTTTGTTTTAGCGCGTTTATAGGTTAGGTTAGCGCTTTGCAAAGTTTAACGCTTAGGATAGCCGTTGTAGCGCTTCTATAAGATACATTAGCACTTTCGGATTTTTAGCTCTTTGATTAGATTTTGTAGTGCTTTGACCTCCTGTTTTAGCACGTTTAGAGTTTTAGCGCTTCTACCAAAACTGTTAGCGCTTTGACCAAATAGAATGGCACTTTTTGATAAAATGGCACTTTGTCTGTCTATAATAGCACTTTTAATCAAAGTGTTCTGATTTTTGTCAATTTGTTCTTGATTTCTCAATTTCTGATCGTATCAGCTTTTCGTTTGATATGAATGATTTGTCTAATCAAATATATGATTTTTCGACCTCATGATAGGCGAGGTATGATGTCTATTTTGATGATAACTATCCTCATGATAGGTAAGGAATAATTGTGATTGACATACCTCATGATAAGCGAGGTTGATTTGATGTATTGATGATTGACCTCATGATAGGTGAGGTTGATTTGATGCATTGATGATTGACCTCATGACAGGTGAGGTTGATTTGATGCATTGATGATTGACCTCATGATAGGTGAGGTTCAATGATGTGTGCTCATGAAATTTGATCAAAATTCTCACCAAGAGCTAACTTAATTTGATATGGTATTTTGATGTTATTTGATGATTGACATGAATTTATTGACTTTGATCTTATTATGATAATAGGAGTGATTGGGGAACCTTTAGGTTCGAGAGCATTTCCCTTGGACATTTGATCTTATACTACGGTTGGCACAGCCTAAGATGGCTATTATCACATGTTGTGGATTATCTCCTCTTCTATACATGCCCCAAATTAGGATTAATCAAGGTTTGTTGACAGCGTTAGCCAAGAGGTGGCATAGCGAGCACAACACCTTTCACCTTCCTACTGGTGAGATGACACTCACCCCAGAGGATGTTTGGTGGATTCTGCAGCTTATGATTGTTGGAGATGTTGTCATATATGATTCGAGAGAGTAGGGTGGGACTGATGCTCTTCGTAGAGTGTTTTAGGATGATTGTATTGTTGGAGAGTGGATTCCATGGCATGAGATGGTCGATGCATACGCCACTTTTCCTACAATACTTTTTGGTTTCATTGGTGGATTCCTTAGTCCTTATTACAGGTCTAAGGGATTCCCAATTGGTTGGGGCCAAGTTTTGGAGAGTATGGTTGTTCATGGCACCGGATTTGCTTGGGGTATGTGTATGCTTGCCCATTTATATCATGATTTACATTATGTTGTGCATCTCAATGGTCGGAGTTTATCAGCCGGCATTACTTTGCTTTAGGTATGGGCGTGGGAGCACATAGCTGTCACACGTCCAGTTCCAGTTAGACAGAGGCCACCCATGAGACCTTATGTGTTTAGATATGTTGTCCAGCTTACCCAGTCCAAAATAGGTAAGTTAGAGTATTGGAGGAGAGTTATTGACGACATAGATTCTATGACATGGCGTCCCTACCTAGATTGTGATCATTGGGATGATGATGATATTCAGCTACCATTTCTTTGTCAGTCGATGATCCTGATTGGCTGTGCTTGTCGAGTATTAGAGAGATTCTTGATCATACATGTTTACAGACAATATGGGATGGTACAGGGTATGCCCCAAGGTATTTCTCACTATGCTCATCGTCAGTTGGATACAGCAGATTGGGGGCCTTGTTTGTTATATGTTGCAGCAGTTCAGGAGTTTCAGGCTTTATAGCCATTTGTGTGGGACATTCAGCCAAATATTGTCGATCCTCCAATTACGGCAGATTATGCTAAGTTTTTTGCTTTGCATCCATTTCCACGCCATACCCTTCCAAATGAGCCTGCCCCATTACCTACAGAGGAGGATGTTCCTGTTGCACATGGTCAGAGACAGAGGAGAGAGGATGTTGGAGGAGTTGAGGCAGAGGATGTTGATGTGGTTGGTGAGGCAGATGTCGAGCCTAAGGAGGATGTTGGGGTAGAGGAGAATGTTGGTGGCGAGGAGGATGTTGGTGGTGAGAGCAGCGGAGATGAGAGCAGTGGAGATGAGAGATTTGATAGTGGAGAGGTTGCGGGTGGGTCGGGCCCTGCTTTAGATTTTCCTGGTGAGACCATGCCTAGTAAGAGGCAAGCTGTGGGAAGTGTTTCAGAGCGGCTGCAGATAGCAAATCTTTAGGTTTAGTCAGAGACCGTTCAGGAGTAGCTTCTTCAGGCTTAGGGTTTACTAGGGCAGACCCAAGCTCAAATGCAGGTACAGGCTGAGTTGCATGCAGAGACTATCATCAGTGCAGGCTCAATTAGTCACAGCTCAGTCACAGATTGCAGCATTGACAGTTGAGAGGGATGTAGCTAGACAGACAGCCGAGGTAGCCTAGGCTCATATTACTTCATTGACAGTCAAGAGGGATGCGGCCAGGTTTGTAGCAAAGGGTGCTTAGGCTTCTATCGATAGATTACAAAGATTGGCATATGGTACCTCCCTAGTAGATTACATGCGAGAGGTTACTTGTATTGGCAAGGAGATTGAGTTCTATAGAGCGAGATATTATGATGCAGTTCCTTCTGAGCAGAGAGTTAACTATGCGAGGTCTTGTTCTGCCAAGTCACAATCCAGAACTGTCAGAGCAGGTGTTACCTAGCCTCTACCTAGAGATCCCAGGGATCCCGATTCTTTTGGTGGTAGGGGTCCTGATCCTGCGATGTCCACAGTGTCTGGAGCTAGTAGCACATGATTGTTGTATGTGTTACATTTGATATGTGATGTACACTTTGATTATCTTGATATATAGCCATTTTTTTATGTTTTATCTCTCTTCATTTCAGACATCATTGTATACTTGACATTGTGATTTTGATATATGTGAGATGCAGTGGATTCTACGGTCTATTATGTGTTCTATATGATTCTCCAATGGATGCATTTTCTTCGATGTTTTATATGCTATGTGATGGTTTTATTATTATGATGGTATGCTTTGATATGATGTTGTTCTATTTATGATGCACATAATGGTAATGTATGGATGCATGTTATATGGATACATGATTATGGATTGATGTGTTTAAATGATATACTATATGTGATGTAAATGCAAATATATGGATGAAAATGTTGAATGATACATGATGCAATAAATTGATGGACTTTATGATCAAATGGATGGATTATATATGGATATGTGATATAATAAATGGATGAATGTAATGAGTTATGATGATGATGTATGTTTATGAAAATGGAATGATATAGATATATGTATGTTGAGATTTGTGTTATGATATGATGAGAATGTAAAATGATTTGATTGAAATGTGTGAATGATGAAATGATGATGTAAATACTTTTAATGTATGTGAATGAATATGATGATGCAACTATATGATCATGAGGATGTTTTTGTTAATGTCAAGTATACTCAGTCTATTATGATAAAAGATAATTGTTTAATGAATAATTCACCAATTTTGTAACAAATACTCTGTAGATGTAACACTATTATGGATGCAATCTACTTTTACCATGCAAATCTATATATAAACATAGGCATTTTAATAGTACCTTTGTGCTTTGTATCATCATTGAGTTTTTAAAATGTTGAAAGTGAGTAGAAGCATCGATGGTATAATGTAAACCAATGATGACCTGAGTACTACTTCCATGATTTTTGATATTGCAAGTGAACACAAGCATCGAGGTATAATTAAACCGAGATGACCTGAGCATTTCTTGCGTAAACAAACAAGAATTAACCACTTTCCTATGTGAATTGGAATGTCATCCATGATACTTTGTAGAGCATTTCCCACGACAATTCACACAGTAATTATGATTAATTCACAGACAGTAGACAAAGAAAATACCATTTCTTCTTCCTGGCTTCTCTAGTTCAATGCATCATTGAGTTGCTCCAAAAAAATGATAACAATGATCAAAATTACAACATATCTTACATTTGCTTATAGTATTAAATCATTTATTCAGATTAGATCATCCATCCTAATTTTATGATGTTTTTATTTTTTCAAGATTTTGGATCAAACCTAACCTAAAGACCTATCCTAGGGGCCTTGAGGGCTGATCAATGATTAGCCTTGCCTACGCTATACACGCAAATACCATGTAGTTCAACTGACACAGACACATGTTTTTACTTTTTGAGACTGACCTTTTTTTTTACTTGTTTTTGGATTTTTTGTTGTGATATGGATGTCCAATGTGTTTGTGATGGTGATTGATGTTTCATGTTGGGTTGTGTTTCGATCACTCTTTTTGTTTCTTTTGTCCATTTTGTTAAGCTTAAGATTTATGTTGCCCCCAATGATCTTCAGATGTTGCCCCCAAGACAGGGTGAGACATGACCATGTGATATGATATGATATGATAATGGATGTAAAATGATGTTGGAAGTAACGACCATGACATGTGTCCAAATAGATGGGAGAGCTGATTTGAATCACAAATAGCGCCTATTTCAAGGTTTTCACTATATGTTTTTATTGTAGCTTTTCATTCTTTTTGTTTTTTTGTTTTTATTTTTTTGTATTTTTCCGTCACCGAGATGCCTGTTTTCTAGGTTTTCATCAAGGTAATCCTTTTCAAAAACTAATTCATGCACTAAGTGATTCAGGTATAGAATTTTCTAAGATGGATACTGTTGATAGGTTCATCAAATAGATCCCCTTTTGGTGTAGACAATTGATATGCTCTTGATCCATACACTAATATGATTACAAAGGGACCTAACCAGTTAGGTTCAAACTTCCCTTTCTTTTCTCTATCCTGTTGATTCTTAGGGTTTTCCTTTAGGACCAAGTCTCCAATTTGAAAGACTCTAGGTTTTACCCTATGATTGTAACTCCTTGACATTATTTTCCGGTAGGCCTTCAAATGATTGACTACTTGTTGACGTCATTCATCCAGTAACTCCAGTTCCTATAGCCTTGAAACTTTGTAATCCTCATCTGTTATGATACCCTTCAATGATAAACAGAGTGATGGTATTTCTACCTCAATTGGTAGAATGGCCTCTAATCCATACACCAAGGCATATGGTGTAGCTCCTATTGGTGTTCTGATGCTGGTTCTATAGGCCCATAGTGCAGGATTTAACTAAAAATTCCAATCATGTCCAACATCGTTTACCATCTTCTTAGTATTTTTAGGATTGTTTTATTTGAGGCTTCTGCTTGGCCATTTCCCTATGGATAGTATGGTGTTGAAAAACGATGTTGAATATGGAATTGTTCACATAATTCCTAGATGTCCTAATTTTTAAAAGGCCTACCATTGTCTGTGATAATGGATTGAGGTACCCCGTACCGACAGATGACGTAGTTGAGTATGAAAGATGAAATCTATTTTCTAGTGACAGTTGTTAAAGGAATTGCTTCTATCCATTTTGTGAAATACTCTGTTGTTGTGATGATGAACTTGTGTCCATTAGATGAAGGATTTATTTTCCCTACTAGGTCTAGTCCCCATTGACAAAGGGGCCATGTGGATGTAAAAGGTTGTAATTCTTGCGTCGACGCATGGATTAGATTACCATGAATCTGACATTTCTGACACTTTTTAACATATTGATATGCCTCCCTCTCCATGTTTGGCCAATAATACCCTAAACAGAGGAGTTTCTTAGCTAGGGTTAGCCCAGTTGAATGAGTCCCAAAAATACCTTCATGGACCTCTTGTAAGGATGTTTCAGATTTGTGGTGCTCTAGACACCAGAGAAGAGTACAATCTACACATCGACGGTAAAGGATGTCAGCGATTAATATTTGTCATGCCAATTGACGGATAAAGTTATGCTTTTAGTTTCTAGAGAGATCAAGAGGAAGAATGTTATCTTTGAGGTAAGTATAGATCTCTCCATATTGTGAGGGTTGAGTGCTGGTTATGTGGCATATGATTTGTGAATTAGGGTTATTCGTATGCAGGATTAGATACTTGTTCAACCATAAACTCATATCGACCTTTCTTTTCTGATAATTGCAAAAGGGAGGCAATTGTTGCCATGACATTTGCAGCTTTGTTTTCTGCCCTTGGTATTTGCTCGAACTTGATATCCATGAAGTACTTTTTGAGATCATCTATCATTTGCTTATAAGGCATGAGCTTCTCATCCTTTGTTTGATACTCGTCATTTACTTCATAAATGACAAGTTGTGAATCCCCATATACTTGCATTTCTATGATTTTCCATTCAATATCTATTTTGATGTCGATAATCAATTCCTTATACTTAGCTATATTGTTTGTACATGGAAACATTAACCTATAGCATCTTGGAATGGTGTGTCCTTGAGGTGTGACAAATACAATTCATGCACCAGCTTCTCTTTGTGTATATGATCCATCAAAATAAAGTCTCCATTGTTGTGTTGTAACATTCATGATGTCGGCATCTGGAAATTCAATGTTCATTGGATGATGATCTTGTAATGGAGCTTCAGCTAGTTGATCTGATATTACCTATCCTTTGATGGCTCTCCTGTCGACATATTGGATGTCAAACTCGCTTAAGATCATGACCCATTTTGCTAGTCTTCCTGTTAGAGCAACCTTACCAAGTAGGTATTTCAATGGGTCTATTTTTGCTATGAGCCTGACTGTATGAGTCAACATGTAGTGTCGCAACTGCTAGGTTGGAAATATCGCTGCTAAACAAGCCTTTTCTATGAATGTATAGTTTATTTCATATATGTTGAGAGTCCTACTGATGTAGTAAACTGCTTGTTCTTTTCCTTTAGAATCCTCATGTGCTAATAGAGCTCCTAAAGATATGTCAGTTGTTGCAATATACAGTAATAGTGGCCTTTTTGCTATGGGTGGCATGAGTATTGGAGGTGACACCAAATATTGCTTTATCACACTAAAATTTGTTTCACAGTTATGATCCCATTTGAATGAAACATTTTTATGAAGTAGATGATTAAATGGGTGACTCTTATCTGCTAGTTGGGAGATAAATCTCCTGATATATTGTAACCTGCCTTGTAGGGACTGTAATTGACTAATATTTTTAGGTGGCGACATCTCCATTATTGCTTTAACCTTAGCTGGATCCACTTTAATTCCTTTTCTTGACACTATGTAACCAAGAAGTTTTACTGATGTCACCCCGAAGATACATTTCTTCGGGTTCAACCTTACATTGAATTTTTCTAGTCTAGTAAAAAATTTATCAAGTATTTCTAGATGTCCTTCCCTAGTGTGTGATTTCTCTAAGATGTCATCCACATAATCTTCCATGAAGGTATGCATCATGTCGTGGAAAATTGTGGTCATTTCCCGCTGATATGTTGCACCTGCATTTTTCAATCCGAAGGGCATGACATTCCAACATAATGTACCCCATGGGCAAGTAAATTCCATCTTTTCTTGATCTTCAGGTGCTATTTTTATTTGATTATATCCTGAGAAGCCATCCATTATAGATAACATGGCATGTCTTGTTGTTAGATCAACAATTATGTCAATGTTGGCCAAAGGAAAGTCATCCTTTGGGCATGCCTTGTTTAAATCCCTAAAATCTGTGCATATTCTAATGCTATTATCAGGTTTGGATAGTGGCACAATGTTTGAGATCCATTATGCATAATCTATGGACCTGATAAAACTTGCATCCAATAATTTTTTCAGTTCAACTTTAACCATAAGAGCAATGTGGGGATGCATCTTTCTCAATTAATGTTTGATCATTTTGATTCCCTTTGGTAGTGATAGATGATGCATTAGGAGTTGTGGATCCAATCCTAGCATGTCAGAATAAGACCATGCAAAATTTATGTGTCATTGCTCAAAGAATTTGGTGAATGTCAGCTTCTCCTATTCTATCATGGATGCTGCTAGATGTAAGATCTTTTCCTGTTCAATTGTTCCCAGATTTATAGATTGTGTCGGCTCTACCAGTACTAATGATTTGTCATGGTAATTTTATGAGAGAGTGTCAAATATTCCATCCTTCAACACCTCATAAAGGTTTTCACTGTTGAATACGTTCTTTATTTTTCTCTTTTCAAAGTCTAATGCTGCCTTAGAGAGGTTTTCATCATTAGATTTATTTTTCTTGTTATTATTTTTTCAACTGAAAGATTTGGCACCCTCCTATTGTAAAGCATTGATATGAGTGTTATGGATAGTACTTGTATCAGTTTCATCACTACAAAGATAATTTATGATGGCATCATCGTTTGAAAAGACTGGTATGAGAATAGGTTTGGTGGGTTCCTAGTCAATAAGTTCAGGGTGTATTAAAGGTAACAAGTCAGCAGTTTGAATAAGGTCAACTATTGTAAGTGTCATGATAGCTAGGTGGTCAAAGTTATTGGTACAAAGTTTGAGGTCTATGATAGTACTCACCTCCAAGTTTTCTGACTCACTCAATGTCTGATCGTCCTTGCTTGAGTCATCAATATTTGTTGATCCCATAACAAATGTTTTATTTCCTTAACCTTGCCCCTCCTCTCGTAAGGGTGTATATACTTGGATAACATCAACCTCTTTGTTAGTATAAGATGTAGCAGATAGATGATCCCATTCATATTCACTGGAGTCTATGTCAGAGCCATCTCTCATTTGTAGTATCCTTTCCACTACTTTTTGGGTTTCTTCCTCTTTTTGTTTAGTTATGTAGCCTAATCTTGTTTTTTCTTTAAACTGTAATGTTAGAGGTTGAATGGGTTCAATAATACCATCCTTTCTCTTTCCAATTGGTCCTTGACCTTTGTAACCCATTTTCTCTAAAATGGCCTTCCCTTTTCCATACTGATCTGTTTTGATGTTGAAATTTGCTAATGTTGATGCTTCCTCGTCTTTGTATAGCCAATTGAGAATGGCTTTGTCTTCTGACTCATCTTCGAGTGTACCTACTTTTATAAACCTTTCATTTAGAGTTGTGATGGGTTGTGATGAACTTGGAGTTTTTAATATGGGTTGTCCATATATTTTTGGTGATAGTAGCAATTGTGATAGGCACAAAGATTGCTCAAGAGAATATTCTCCTAAACCCTCTTCCTTTATCCGAACCTTTTATGAAAGTTGTGATAATTTTTTTATAGGACCTTCAGTGTTTTATGTGTCCGTGACAGTTGTTTCCTTCTCTAGATTCTTCTTCTCAACCCATTTAAATATGAAATTGGGTTGGTTGTCCACAATGGATGAAGTAGAATTATTGACTTCTCTGTTATGAGGTACTAGAGTGTCTTGAGTTGATTTTAGCATGTTGCAAGTCTATGGATTGTTGTTGTCAGCTAATATGGTGACCTCCTGTCCATTTACTGTCCAAAATTTTAGACATTGATGGTATGTTGAAGGTACCGCTTGCATGTCATGGATCCATGGACGACCCAATAGTATGTTGTATGTTAGATCCTTGTCTAACACTTGGAAAACAATATTTTTGACAATCAACCGTACCTAAATTGGAAGTATAATAAGCCCTTTGGAAGACCTTTCCTCTTCATCATATGCCTTTATTGTTATTTTTCTTCTGGCATCAATGGCGTTGTCAAAATAGCCTAGTGCATGAATCAGTTTAAAGGTACAAATATTTAAACCAGCTCCTCCATCTATTAGAACATGTTTAACATGGTGTTTACAGATCAGAACTTCTATATGCAAGGCTGCATTATGTGGGCGATTTAAAGACACATCATCTTGTTCAGAGAATGATAGACAATGAGGTGTGGTGAGATGTCCCACCATGGCTTGGAATTGACAAACATCCAAATTATTAGGGACTGTTGTAGCTACTAGAGCCTGTTCTAAAACTTCTTTGTGTGATGGTGAAGTTTTGAGAAGTTCTAGAATGGATATTTGTGCGGGTATCTTTTGTAATTGGTCTATGATATTGTATTGATGTGATGGGGGAGCATTGTTTTTGGAGGAAATTCCTTTCAGTATTACTCTGGACATCCCCCTTGTCGTTATATTGACTTGTGGATGGTCTTGTGTTTCCCTGATATTTAGAACATTGATTTGATTATCAAATGTGTTTGTGCTTGGCATTATGTTCAGGGATTCAATGTCATTGATGTTTGTGTCATTTTTTTGAGCATCAAAGTCATTTTTCTCTACCTCGGAAAGGAAAAGAATGGTGGTGTCATAGACATAGTTTATACTTTTTCCCTTACCACTAGAAGAAGACTCTCCTTTTTCATAGTTGGGTAATGGATTGGTAAATTGTTGGGTGAAAATTATGTAATCAGCTTTTCGATAGATTACACAACCTGGACTTCAGCCACAGCTATGTGAGATGTAAATCTCTCCTCTTGGAAAGGGGAGGTGCCCTTCTTACTGCTAACAGAAGCGATAGTAAAACAAACAAGTAATTACAAAATGTACACAAAACTTACAAAGTGGGGGGGGTGTGTTACATTCATCCTTCTCTCTTTTCTCAAAGAAGATGTTTACAATGCTTCACTGTTGGAAGTTCACAATTCTTAACAACTTGAAATGAACAACTAGCAGTAATACCAATACCTCTATCTTGTCAAAGCAAAGCGTAGAGATACCAGAAGTAATTAACAATAGACAAATAAAGTAAAAGGGAAAGCTCACCAAGGCACAAAGTCGTTCCGTAGCTTTTTCAATGTTGGATCTATGGAAATGTATCGTTTGTCACGTTAGAAGCACAAAGTCTTCTTAGACGCAGCAATTCCTCGAACAACATGAACAATTACAAGCGCAAAGTCTTGTAGATTATCCAACCAAAATATCAAAGAGCATGAACGATTACAAGCACAAAGTCTTGTAGATCATTCAACAAAAGTATCCAAGAGCACGAACAATTACAAGCACAAAGTCTTGTAGATTATTCAACCGAAAGATAAACAAAAACACAAATGCAAATCTAAATAATAGATGCAACACAAAGTTTACATAAATCACTTAGAGTCCTTCATATTTCATCACCTAATTACCACCAATGAGATCAATTCATAAAAGTATCAAATCCAACGCAAAGTTTGGCTTGCAATACTCTTCTTTATTGATCAGATTTCATTCACAAAGCATGAACGCAAAGTTTCACAATTTTGCTTCAAAAAGGGCAGCACTTCGTTGCAAAATACTAAAGGATAAATTTACAATGGAAATCCCTCACATTATATAGAAAGAGGGATGAGCAAAATTAGGAAACTGATTGAGGAAATTAAGGAAAGTTAGGTGAGCGATTTTAGGAGATCTCACCTAACTTTGACCAAAATCAAAGTGTAATTTATTTTCAAAATATTACATCTTCGAGCTTGGTGTAATTACAATTTACAAAAAGACATTCGAAAATGTCAAGAAATATTTACAAGATGCATAAAGGGATGCACCGGAAATGTCTAACACTGGAGAATAGGAGGTTGCTTCATGTTTCTTTGCTTTGGGTGCGGAAGTCTTCATATTTCCTCCTAGTCTCCTGCACAAACTTCTCATCTGTACCAACGGTGTAATCCACAATGGTGTGAATTCTCGTGATCAATCTCATGGCAGATGAGTGAACCTTCTTGCACCTGTCAAGATGCTTTTTCAGGTTATCCAATGTGAGCCTTGTATCACAAATGATGTTCAGTGAAGCTTCTGAGAAGTCTGAACTGTCAATCAATTTCATGATGGCTTCCTTGTAGATCTGAGATATTTCTGTGGCTGGTAGGAAGATACGATTTTCCTCAAGAAGTTGACCAAGCAACTCTTTGATACCTTTTTCAAGAATAACACGATGTCCTTCGACATCTTCCTGTACTTGGTGGAGATCTTCCGTAAGAGATTGAATTACTTGAATTCGATGTTTCAATGATTCTCTTACCTCAACAAACTTTTCTTTGTCAGGAATTACCCCAACTTGCACCAATTTACTGAGCTTTACCTGTTTCATCTCCGACCATGACAACAGGCATTTTTCCATGTCTCTACGCTCCTAGGAAAGTACACTTTTTTCTTTATCAAGCTCTGTGGTGAGCTTGGCCAACAAGGTAGTTTTCTCATCCGCAACCATTATAATCTGAGATCCGTGTTCAATGATCTTCTCAACAAAATCATACAACACTCTGCCTTTGGAGGCGAACTTCTCAGCTTTCTTGACAATTGGGTCTTCAATACTTACCACCGTCAGCAATTGTGCATTACTTGGAGAACCTACAAGTCTCTTTACAATAGTGGCATAATGCTCTACCCTCTGTTTGTACATATTGTGAGCTTGCTCTACTTTATCCAGTCTTCTAGCCAAGATATCCAAAGTGACTTGCGCATCGGCTTTTGCACTTTCATTGGTAACCTTGCCAAGCTGGACCTTTGTTACCGTGTAGTCTTCCATATTGACATCACCTTCTTCATGCGGTGGTATGCCAATCTCTGCATACTTGTGGCTAGATTTATCAACGTTCAGCCTTGAGTATACCTTTGATTTTTTCTTCCCTTTAGCTTTTGGAAGGACTATCTCTTCGAGGTCGAGCTCCTCCGAAGAAATCATTTGCTTTTTACGCTTCAACACTTGAGATATTAGCCAAGGGGGAAGAATGGAAGTGTGAACTTCTAGATTTACTGTCAATTTAGTTGTCATTGCTACTTATGAAGTTATTGTCACGTCTGAAGTTACCATGGGTATCGTGACAATAGGAGAAGTGTCTGTCATCATTGCTCCTGTAGTTTTCACATTGAGCTAATCACGCATTGACTCATTCATGAAACGATTGAATTCATTTTTAGAAGTGATATCATACGTTGGCGAAGGCAGGCTAGGAATGGACGATGGAGGACTCGACAGTATATCAACCGTATGGATGCTTGTCACCGAGGGAGTATCAAGTGAGGTTGATGTTGCAGGGATAGTGGATATCTCGACTACAGGAATGCATGTAGTAGGAATAGGTGATGAGGGAACAGGAGGTGGAGGAGTCTTTGAATTTGGAGGGGTATGAGGAACATTGGAAGTCATAGGCGATGACGTTATGGGAATTTCCTCAACTACATTCTCAGGAGGAGAAGTAGTTCTTTCTTGATCATGCCCGGGTTCCTATTGATCACCCTCTTGTCTCTCTGATTCTGGTTCACCTTCAAAATCACCTTCAGATCCTTCTTCAGAATCTTCTTCAGACTGTTGCTCGCTTTCAGAAACCTCTTCTGCATCGGAGTCTGCTTCTGCTGAATCTTCATCTTCAGCGGATTGATCACTTGAAGTTTCTTCTTCATCAGAATCTACCTCCTTTGGAATAGACTTTTTACCCTTAGAGCGGGATGGATTAGATTCTGTGATTTCTGTATCTGGGATGGACTGGGTATCTTTCTTGCCAACAGTGAACTTGATTCTAGGACCTCTTCGTGAAGAAGTGGGAACGGCCACTGATTTATTTTTGTTGCGGAGTTCTTGTTGTTGGTGAGCTTCTGCTTCAGATTCCTCTCCTTCTGAGTCTGTTCTAAAACTTTTCATTGCATAACCATGTTTATGTAACCATTCTTCAGTGTTGGCTAGGATTGGCCTCAACCTCTCTCTTATGCTGGTAACTTCTTTCCTAGACCATTGAATTGCAGGCGGCGGCCTTTTAGCAATTCCTTGTTCATCATAGACAGCATTCATGATATCACCTGGATCTGTAAAGTCCTCTAGTAGGTCAGCAATATCAAGATCTTTGATCTGTTGAATAGTCAACCTGCAATAGTCCATTTTGCAAATGGCTTCTTCATCTCTGCAATCAGCCTAGATGTCCTCAAAATGGAACAACTTTGTGCCTTCGTGAGCTTTCCCTTTTACTTTATTTGTCTATTGTTAATTACTTCTGGTATCTCTACGCTTTGCTTTGACAAGATAGAGGTATTGGTATTACTACTAGTTGTTCGTTTCAAGTTGTTAAGAATTGTGAACTTCCAATAGTGAAGCATTGTAAACATCTTCTCTGAAAAAAGAGAGAAGGATGAATGTAACACACCCCCCCACTTCGTAAGTTTTGTGTACATTTTGTAATTACTTGTTTGTTTTACTATCGCTTCTGTTAGCAATAAGAAGGGCGCCTCCCCTTTCCAAGAGGAGAGATTTACATCTCACATAGCTGTGGCTGAAGTCCAGGTTGTGTAATCTATCGAAAGGCTGAGTACATAATTTTCACCCAACATAAATGCAGTGTGATCATTGTTTGTTTGATGCCCTTCAACAAACACCTTATTGGCTTCAATAAAGTCTTGTATTAGGTGTTTTAGTTGCATACAGTCATTTGTTTTATGTCCTTTATTCTTATGGAAATTACAATAATCTGCATCGTTCCACCATGATGGTTTTACCTTTGGCTCCCAATTTTTAGCTTCTGGTAAAGTAATAAGTATGTTTGCAATGATTTCTCTCATTATTGATTCCAATGTTTGTCCTAATGGGGTGAATTTCTGTCGATTGGGTTGTCTTTGGTATGATGGTCGTGATTCTCCATTATTGGTGTTATTGTTTTGAATAGTGCCCTAACTATTGTTCTGGTTTTCATTTTGATTTGCTTTGGCAGTTGATGCTATCAAATTGAATATGGGTTTTACATTGTCAGTTGTAGGTTCATTGCTTCCAGTATTTCTATTTTTCTGCCAAAATTTTGGCTTGTCGTTGTTTCCATAGTGATTTGCATTGTTGGATGTTTCACTATAGTGCTTAATCACTCCTCATTTGACTAGGGCTTCTTTGATTTTGATCCCATTCTCAATTACTTTTTCAAATGTTGGGGGACATTGTAATTCAAGTCTATAACTCATCTGATCATTTAAGTTGTCTATAAATAATTCAATCTTCTCCTCTTCAGGTATAGATTGAGGATATCTAGCGAACAATTTTCTCCATCATTGAAAGAATGATAAGAATGTCTCACCATTTTTCTATTTCAGATTATAGAGATCCTTTATGGTTACGTCATGTGTTATATTGAAGGAGAATTGAGAGATGAATTTGTTGACCAATTCTTGGAAGGATCTAATCCCTAGTTGTAATTTTGAGAATCATTCCATACAATGGGTATGTATCTTCTTGTGCAAATTTGAGGCTCATTGTTCTAAATTCCCGTACATGGTCAATCGGGTATGATTTTCCATTGTATTTGTCATATTTAGGAAACTCAAAATGCCTTGGAAAAGGTATCATATCCACACATGGATGAAAAGGGTAAGGACAAATGTCCTTTAATAAATATGTTTTTATGGTTCTTGTTTGCATGTTTTGAACCTGTTATTGTAGAGTTTGCATTTGAGCTGTCAAAGCAACCACTTGATCTGTATCATGGGTGTGGTTTGGTTCCGTTTCATTAGTTCTAGGTGTTTCCTTCAACTGATTGATGTCAAAATGTTTCAGAAGTTTGGAACCTAACTCTGCTAACATCAAGAGGTATTTATCCATGTCTTGTTCTAAGACCTTTTCCATAAATTTATGAAAATTTGGGTCTTGTTGGGCGTGTTGTATATCCTCTTATGTTATTTCATTGTTTTCATGTTGTTGGTATTGGAAAAAAGGGTTTTCTTCAGTCATGTTTAGATTTTCAGTTTCTTTCTCTCTGAGTTTTTGTCTTTGCAACCTTGTCAAGATTGGAATACAAGTTTTGGTTGTTTTTCACTAAACTTAGATATTCTATGTGGTGTTAGTGTCAATTTGATTTTAAAGAATCCTAATAAAATGATGTATTCTATTAACAAGGCTAAGTTAAAATTCCTGATTACCGAGTTTTGTTTCGTGATGATAGGATGTCAAAATCTTGATGAGGAAACTTGGCTCAATAATCTAGGTCCTATTTTGATAATTGGAAACTTTATTTTTCACAAGATCTAGTGTTTTGTTTGAAAATAGTTTAACTCGTAAGAACCTACTTTGTTTCAGGTTTTTAGGACACTGTCTGATCTATAAAATCTTTCTGACTAGTAAAATCCTATGTTTCTGATGTTAATATGTCTGACAGTTTGTTTCCGAAGATTCTCTTTTTTTTTGTTTTATGGAAGCGCTAATATAGAGGGCAGAAGCGCTATAACAGAATGTATAAGCACTAGAATTTTTGATAGAAGCGCTAAAAGATTGGCTAATAATTAACACTAGTATTTTTGAAAATGACAGAGTGTTATAACATTAATCAGAAGCATTGGAACAGACACGAGAAGCGCTATGTTTGATCGTGGAAGCACTATAATCGAGCTTAGAAGCATTAGAACGGTGTGACTGAGATTTTGACAATTTGGTTTTGTTGTGGCAGAAGCGTTGTAAGATTGTTCAAAAGCATTAAAACAGAGGATTGAAGTGCTATAATTTTCTTCTGAAGCACTAGAATAGAGTTCAGATGTGTTATAGTTTGTTTCAGAAGCACTATGGTTTTTGTTTAATGCCAAGCAGGGGGTGGCAATATCGGTCTCTCAGCTGCTATGTCTGCTTTCTCTTCTTCTATGTCCAAGACTATGGAGGCTGTGAGGAATTGATGGGGTGTTTCATTCTTTTCAAAAATAAATGTTCTCAAGCTACTAATAATGTCAGTTTGAGTTCCTTCAATGTGCACATTATCGGGCTGAAATATTGGTGTGGTTAGCCCCGGTTGTTGAATGGGAGTTGTAGGTCTCCAAATGGTCATAAGGTATGATGTATGATGGTTTCAATACCTTACTATAATGTTATTTATTACCTATTCCTAGGCAAGAGGTAGTAACATGGGTCTTCCTACTGCTATGTTTTTCTTTTCTTCTTCTTCATTTAGAACAATGGATGTTGTACTAAACTGATGGGGTGTTTTGTTTTCCTAAAAAATAAATGCCCTCAAGCTACTGATAATGTCGGTTTGACCGTTTTCAAGATGTGTAAGGCTAGGTTGTATGATAATTGGTATAAGGCCTGGTTGTTGAATGGGAGTTGTAGGTCGCCAAATGGTCATAAGGTGGTAATTCCTTGATTTTGGATGTCAACCTAAGGTTTCCAAAGATTTATCTATCGTAAAAACTGATCAGGTCTAGTGGAGTATTCTATGGCGGGTTGTGGAATGGAGGATTGACAAATACGTTGACTATGGTTAGATTCCTGTGAAAGATCTCCAAATATAGGCTTGTGAATTCAAAGGTTCTACAGCATAATCATCAGTGTAACCCCTATCGAAATCATGAAACCTATGGAGGAAAGTTCTATGATAAAGCAAAGTTTTCCTATTTTGATATAAGAAATGTCGTCTTTGCAAAAGATATTTGTAACTAAGTGGTGTCTTGGGTTTTCTAATTCTTTTAACAAGAGATTTTCTAACAAACTTAGTGGTTTTCCAATCTTTAATCATATGTTCTCAAAAAAAAATTTGTCCAAGTTGTTTGTATTTTTTTCAGGATGATCTTTTATCTGAATTTTAATGATTTTGGAATACATAGCACTCAACTGAAGACAGTTGTTTTTTTAAGAGTTGTAATCTAAACAAATAGTGTATGTTCAAAAGAACCATGCATGGTCCTATTTTCACTAGTTTGATAACAATAAAGCACTTTAGACATACTCACTCTTAATAGTCAAAAGGTCATCATTATACTCAATAGCCCAGATCTTAAAATTGCGTCAACTCACACAACCATGTCACCCCCTAGAGGGCACCCATGTTTTTGTCTTTTCTAGGCATGTACTCAAGGTTAGATTTCTTGATCTCCTAAGCAAACGGTCCTTGGCAATTATATGGGGAGTGTCTTGGGGGCAGATTCTTCCCTCCCCTTGCATTGCGAGTATTACAATGTCTGGTTACTGACTCGGCTGGATACTACACTAGGTTCTTAGAAAGGGTTTCCATTCAAAGCGGCAATCATAAAATCCCTTAGGAGACCTCCCAACCTTTAGAACAAAGGTTTTAGGGATGGTTATCATGCACACTTCTGGAAAAAGTGGGTTTCCCCAAATTTGCTTTAAATTTTATAGTGGGGTGGAAAAACCTGGCTTTGGTTTGAACCCACTTAGGTCGTTCCCATAGGGTTAGTACTTTTTCCCACTACGGAAGGCCTTCTAAAGGATGTAATAAAGCTTGAAGAATGAATAAAAAGGATGAGTCTGGCTTTTTGGATCACCCAGTTAAGGGGAGAGCATATGCCTATTAACCATACAAACACATAAATCACTTGTTCAATTTTTAGAGCCCAAACAAAAAATTTCTAATCACAGTGAAGATGTTGCTTCACAGTGAAGATGTTGCTTCACAAAAAGACATGGTGTTCTTTTTAAATCCCAAATTGAAAAAGTCTGGTGACTACCCTAGATTGGTAAAATTTTAATCCAAATGAAAATGTGACTATCCTAGGATTGATTCATTTTAAACCAACTGAAAAAAGTGTCTATCCTAGATTGTTTCTTTTTAATCCAACTGAAGAAATAAAATTTACTAGTCGTGGATGTGTCGGATCTAGAAAATGAATTACACGGAAGCGCTATGATAGTGCTAAAACGTGTTATAGAAATACTCAAAAGCGCTATAGAAATAGCCTGAAGCGCTATAGAAATAACCCAATGCGCTATAGGATTTTAGAAACGTGCTAAGACAAATGTTGGATGTTACAATTGGCCTGTGCTAGATTGTAGGATTGAAGTGCTAAAACAGTCCTTCAAAGCGCTATACTTTTCCTTGGAAGTGCTAGAACAGAGTTCTGATGCGCTATAGTTTTTCTTAGAAGTGCTATAGAATCTTTCAATCACACTAAAATAGATTACGCCAGATTCTTGTACAAAAACTTTCCAGAAAAACTTGTTAAAAACATGGGGTATGGCCCCATGGTGGGCACCAGAATGTAAGTGTGGAAAAAGTAAACTAAATACAATTAAATACACCTCTTAATGAAACATTGTATCAAGAATAAACATGAATTAAACTAATTTAAAATAGAGAAAATCTTGAAAGCATCTCATTGTCTCCTATCTCCAAAGATTTATCAAATTACAGAAGCTCGCAGATTTGTAAGCACCGTAATTGTTTAAAATGCCTATCTAGAGAATGAAATGGATGCTAAATGAAATGATGTGATGTTTAAGAATGATTTCTAAGTGATATGAAGCTACTGTAAACTATCCTGACATGAAACCTGCTAAATGGAAGCTACAGTAAAAACTAATGATGATGTCGTGATATGAAATCTACTAATGCCATGATGCTATGATGATACTAAAAATGCTAATGCTAATGCTTATGATTGCTTGGTTGCTTGGTTGTATTCCTACAGAGTAAGTTTGCATAAATTGGGATTTCTCAGGATCATTTTCATGCTTCAAAAGGCTGTATATATAGATTTTTGACAATAGTTTTGCACAGGGGTAACACAACAAAGGCTGAGATTAAATCTGGAGATTTGAACGATAAGAGATGAGAAGGTGGAGCTGATCATGGGGGATTCTTCCTCCCCATGAAAACACCAAGCAAGATGAGAGGAAAGATTTGAGGCAAAAGATTGAGAGGATTTCCTATAGGTTTGTCCCCGAGGCTTTTCCCGTGAATGCTAGTTGCATTAATTAGATTTGAAAAATCTAATTTTATTGGTGAGTGAATAGAGGGATTTGATTTATGATTTTATTTAAATATTTTTGGCTTATTTAAATTAGCAAAAAGAGAGATAAATAATTTAATAAAACAAACTATAGAAGTTGTTTATTAAATTAAAATAGAAGGAATAGGATGATTAAATTAAAGATTTTAGGATATCTTTATTTAATTAATATGATAAGATAATTAAATAACACAAACTATTGAAACTGTGTATTTAATTTTAAGATAGAATTGATGGATAAAGTATTAAATAAAACAAAATATTTAATTTTATTTATTTAATTAAGAGGAAATAATGTGATAAAATAGAAGAATTAAAAGTGAACTTAATATAAATAAATATTTCTATTTATTTACTAAGTAGATGAATTTAGGATTAATTAATCAAATAAATCATATTTAATTAATTAGATTCTCCAGACCATTTTTAGGTGTATATAGGGGCCATGAAGGATCTTTAGTTAGGAGATTCTTGTCATGATGCCATGTGTATCTTGATATTATGGTTCTATGGGAGCTTTTGACAATCATATATAGATTCATCATTTGATGATGGATGATCTTCTACAATAATTACTGGTGTCATGCAGGGGTTCTTGGATCTAGTTTCTTATATGTTATGAGAAAATGGTTATCTTCATGTGATTGGAGATGTTGACATCTTGGTACCATGGAGGACTCTTGGGGTCTTTGGTTAAGGTGTTGATTGTAATTTATCAATTTGAAAAGTGATCCTTGCTTATAGGATAGTTGTTATTGTGCCATGATGTACTATTGATTACCATTTAGATTGTTGGCATGATACAAGTGATTTGGGGAGCATGATACACTCACTTGGGACATATGATCTTCTTTTAAGGAGATGTAAGATTATGATATCATGATGTGTTCCTAATTCTTGAGATAGGAGCTTTGGCATTGGTCTAGATATCTCTCTTGGTATTGAGTAAATTGGTCATGTGCTTGGGAGATTCATGAGAATGTGGCATTGCATTTGAGCTTACCATGGATTGATCAATTTCAGGTTTTCATGACTACTTCGAGATTTGGTTGAGTCTAGGAGATCTCTTATTTTTTGGAGATCATGTTTTGAGATGATTACTGTTTGATGATATTTTAGTAGGAAGATCGAGGAGCCTACACCTATGTTGGATGTGAGTTCAACAAGGACTATTGAAGATATTTTTCTTGGAGTGATTCATGATGACTTGGATATCTTGGAGGAGAATTCACATTCCCCACCCTTGGTCCTCTGAAAGGTATTGCACACCTTGTTTTCATATTTTTTTGTTTCATTCTTTGTTTTCACATGGGAATGAGTCTTAAGCTATGATATTGGTTTTGGAAGTCTTATTTGAGGATTATTTAGCATGAAATTTATTCATTATTTTATCTTATCATGGGAATGAGATTTGAGCTTATTTGAGGAGTGTAGAGGATGTTTTGAGCTTATTCCCTTGATTTGGGAATGGATTATTTGATTTTGATCTTCCTTTGGTTTGAGGTGCATACATCTTGGTTAGATGTGGATAATGATTTTCCCTTTGGTGTTTAATGAAGGATATCATGCTTATCATATCTAGATAATTTAGAGGTGTGTGTAGAAGGACATGCTAAATTTTTTAATTTGTAGGTTCTCTCTCTGGTCTTGTTATTATTGTTATATGTTTGTATTCACATGATATTTGATTGGAGGTTTTTGTGGAGCTATGATGATGACCATTTCATGGTCATGTGTTGTTATTGTTTTATTTAGTGACAACATGGAGGCTTCTTGATCTCTTCCTTTGGTTGAATTTGAATAACTTGGGAAAGTTATAGGGACTAGTGGTGAGAACTATATTGTAGTATATTTATTTATAATTTTTACATATCTTTGTGAATGATCCTTAGTACTACATGATATTGGTTATACCTTAAATTATGTGATACTATTGGTGGATATTTGGATGCCTCAAGATTATTTTTAGATTTGACATTACCTATGCAATGGGAGTTCTTGGATGTATATGTTCTTCATGGACATGTTTTATACATGGATCTTGTGATTGTATTTCATGGGTTAAATATGTTGATGTCATGAGGTTTACCTATTACGATGTGTATACCTTGGTTGTGAGGTATGTTTAGTTGGATGTGTTAGTAACTAACTATGGTTTATATTTCAACTATGGTGATTATTTTTTGGCAACTATTGATACATATTTGTTACAATTGAATTTAGTGTTTTGAGTTTGGATATTAGTTTGAAGCAAAAATTATGCTTCTAGGTGATGGTGTGACATCTTTTTGGATGAAATCTTATTTTTTGTGCATTGGCATGATGGAGGATGTGATGATTCATGTTTGATATGGTGGTCACCTTGATTATTGCTATGGGTATTTTGATGAAGCACATGGAGCACTTTGATTCTTTGATGGTATATGTTGGCTATAGGGATTTGTTCAATTGATGTTTGAGTTTAATTTTTATCCCTTATGCAATATATACAACAAGTGGGAGAATGTTATGAAAAGGTGTGTTGCACACCATTCATAATGTTATAATAAAAATTATTATTATTTGTGGTGCACCTAGGGGATCTACAGAGGCATGCATCACATGGGTTAGACATTCTTGGGGCCACTTTACATGTTGTATGTAATATTGGGATAAATATTTAATGTAGGTTTTCATATTGAAAAAATATTTAATATGGGAAAAACTTAGTACCAAAAAATAAATGAAGGACAAATAGTTTTGTGAGATCATGGTATTAGTCAAATGGTCTATGTAATTCCACTTAGTGGTTTTGTGCAAGATTATTTCTATAAAAATAAGCACATGAGCAGTTGTTTAAGGTTGATTAGTTTGGGGTTGGATTACATGAGAATCTCTTGTATGTTGCACATGTGAGGGTTTGAAGCATGGATTGGGAAGTGTGGTTACATGATTCACATTTTCTTGTTCAAATGGAGTGTATGTAGAGAGTTTTATGCTTCAAATGCCTTCATGGAGGCTTTGTAAATGTACTGAAATCTTTTTTGTTGAATAATGCATTGAGGATGGATGCTTTTTTTGAGGCTTAGTTTTTCCCTCTTGAGGGTTTTCCCAAGGTAAATCTTATGTCATCATTTGATGGTATGTTGTCTATTATTTTACATATGGATTTTGAGTATTTTTTTGCATGATTTTGTCTCTTTGGATTATGTGGAAATAGTCATAGATGGCTGCAAATATTCTTTCAATCTCTTCCTACTTTTGATGGATCTACCAAGTGTTTAGCTAGATCATGAATATAGGACATGTACTTGTCAGTTAGGCCAATGCTAAAAGATAAGGCCATAAAAATTTGCACTCTACATTTTGAGGGTACAACACATGAATGATGGTATAATGTGTTGATTACATAGGGACACAATTTAATCAACTCTTATATGATGAATTCAACATAAGACTTATTGAAATATTTGATAGGAAGGACCCTGAAGTTTATTTTTAAGAGTTAGCTCAACTCAAGTAGTATGGAGGTGTTGAGAGCTATGTTGTTGGTTTTTAAAAACTCTTCACCATGTTTCTTGATATTATAGAAAGAAAGTTGACTATGTTGTATCTAGGATGCTTGTTTGAACCTCTCAAACGGTTAGTCAAAGCACTTGAAACTCCATCTCTATGGGAATCTACCAAAAGGTCCTTAGCACTTGAGTTTTCACTTCCAAAAAGAAAATGATAGAAGAAGAATTTCCCTCCAAAGAAGCATTTCCAAAAGAATTTCAATCAAAGAAAGAGTTTGGAACTAGGCTTTAGATGAATTGAAAGGGAAAAATCCACTACATTGAGGTAGTTTCAAATGAAGAAGAATTAGAAATTGAAGAGTTAGAACAAGAAAGTGAAGAAGATCAACCTCAACATGATGAGCAAGGAGAAAAATGTGTTTTAGGAGGTAAATTTTCTAATATTTTTGGTACTCTAAACTATAACCCTTTCATATTTTGAGTTTTATGTGGGAAATGAATTACAATGCTCATTAATTATGGAGAAACTGATAATTTTATTAATGAAGGGATTATTGCAAAAAGATTCCTAAAGACCAAACACTTTGAAGGCTTCAATGTTATGGTTGCAAATGGTTTTTGTGCATGCAATGCACAACAAATATTTCCAAAATGAGTCTCATATTGGGAAACTATAAGGTAAAAGATGACTTCTAAGTTTTCAACATAAGAGATATTGATGTAATGTTGGGAGTTTAGTTGTTGCACTCTTTGGTTGAGATTACTTAGAATTTCTAGACTATGGAACTAAAGTTCCCTTCATAGGGTAAGAAATTGGTTCTTTTAAGAATGTCTAATGGTGTACCAAAAATTATTTCAGCCTAATGAATGAAGAGGATGACTTCCTATCATGGTCAAGTTGCATGGGCAATGCAATGCTTAATTATGCCTACCATTTCTTTAGATGGTAAAAGTCATATTGGAATTTGATGGTCAATCTCTTTTGGATAAGAATGGTAAGGTTTTCAATTATTTTGTGGTGATTATTCCTAGATTTGGTTGTACATTTTGTAGGAATGAAAATATTATCCATGCTAGTTGTACTTCTTCCTCTTATTGACAATACAATAGCAATTGGATTTAGCTAATCAATGGAAAGTGAAAGAGTATTGCTTGGTACTAATATTTTTAATCATATATATTTGTTTAATGGGTTGTACTAGCTAATTAATGAATATTTTGTTTCTTGTTACCATTAATACCAAGGTGTATAGTACTTGTAGGGTCAATTCATGTTAATAATTTTTTATTTCTTTAGTCACCGCTTATGAAGGTTAATTTTTTATTTGATAATGATGGTGCTAACTTTCATCCATTTTAGTGTGTTAAGGAGACATATTTCAAAATTTAGACATGTATCATTTCATTCCTTTATATTATCCCTTGTCATCCACTATACATGATATATAGTTTAATCATTTATGCCATATTATTTGGAGTTGTTGACTAGGTTAGTTAATAATCAAAACTATTTAGTTTCTTTGCAACCTTTGAGGTGATTTAAAAGGGGTTTGTACCATTGACAAAGCTAACCACACTACTCTCATAGGGTGGTACATATTATGAATTCTTTGTAACCTATTTTCTCAATCTATTGAAGATTATTTACTATTTTGAAACCTACTTACCAATTAGCTACACCAACTACAAATTTTCTAACGACTACAATAATCTTGGTAATTTATCCATTTCTAACAATTCCCCTTCAATCTATATGGAAAAATATTTTCATTTAGGATGATAAATATTTGTATGAAAAAAAAAATTATTTTGGTTATTAGAGTGAAGTAATAAATTTCCTTGAATGTTTCAAATCAGATGATTTATCGTCAATATTTTAATTTACAAAGGTCTTAGATGATTTACTAGCAAATCTCATACTATCATTGTAATAAATCCTAGTTGGTTTATCTACTAGATTCATTTTTCATTTTTAGTACATTTCTTTCCTTGTATGAAATGTATCAATATTGAGTGAATTAGTCTTCCATTTTGGTGTCAATGTAATTCCATTTGCTTTCAACCAGTTTGGCTTTATCCAAATTTGCATTCACTATCAACTAGTTTAGCTTGATTGATTCTATGATTTTCTTTAATTGTAAATTGGATAGCTAGCCACCATTATTTTCATGTAATTTCTTTGTCCTCATTCTAATATTCATATACTCTCACCTTGCACACATTAAGAACTTGGTGATTAGAAAAAATAAGAATTTGAGTGATCACAAAAATTTTATGTGCATTTGAGCTAATATCCTATGGGGATTATTATAGTATAATAAAAACTATTAAAAAAAAAAGAAATAAAATAAGCCCTGGACTAGAAAAGGAGTATTAGAGAATGAAGGAATCTCAAGGATGAAAATATTGATGCTGTGGAACTATGTGATACAAAGTGTTGTATTACAAAAATTTATAGAGGATGTGTGACAATCAGTTTCCCTACCTTGATATTGATGCCTCCCTCTCTTAGTTCAATCTTGTGACATGTGGGTTTGATACCATGCTTTTCAAAGTTGACCCATAAATTTTTTTAAAAAAATCAAATTTTATCTAGCCCTGCTTATTTTATTAGATGCTATGAACTAAGTTGGTAAATGTTTGTGCAATTTATTGCTACATCTTGGTATTTAAAGGTATTTGAAATGCATTATATTATAATTGATTATCAAGATAAAATCCTATGTATCAAAAAGGGAAATATTCTAGGAAAATTCTATCTTGAATTACTATAAGGAACCAAAATATACATTAAATCATTTAGACACCTGCATGTCTAAGGTTTTTGTTTTTTATACTCTTCCATTACCACAAAGTTGGTTTAAACAAGGGAGTTAACATATGAGAATATGACTTACGATCTAAGAATCTCCCCAAGATATTTTTCAATATTGCTAGTCCTTACACATTAGCATATATTAGAGATAAGGATGACCCAAGTCACAAAGATAAATAGGCAATAAGATCAATTCCTTGAGCCTCAAAATATTTGCATAGTTTGTGGGTTTGATTTTGCATAATGTGAATTCAATTTGCACAAAATTCTAAAATTGTCATGATTCCCAAATGTCTTTTTTTTTATTTTTTATAGATGAGTGTTACCAGAATGACGGGGGTAACTCCCTATTACATTTTGAACAAAAGAGCTTGCAGCCCACAGGCCAACCAAAAAGAAACTAAACAACTTCTAAACTACCTTTAATGAGAAATACTCCCGAAATGCCACAAACAACCCCAACAACAAAAAGGTACCAGATCAGTCGATGGATACGCAGGAGGATCAACTTCTCCATTCCACCCCCTAGCCCCCCAAACACTGGTTTAAGATTGCCAAATGACCACCCAGAACAGCCAAATGCCTAAGGCTATTAGGGCCGATCCAAGCACGATCCAAGTGCATAAACCGGGAAAATGCACTCATATCGTTGTTTTTGACACCAGCTCAAAATACTTCCCAGGCATCCGACATGAAACCTTTTGATGCCTCGGCCGTGGCTTCATCCATTTCCTCATCCAGGACCAGATCAGTGTCAAAATATGCTTTCAAGAAGCTCACCCACCCGCTAGCAGGCAGATCCATTGTTGCGTTAGCTATGGCAGAAACGTTGATGCCCACTACTAGCCTGTTCAACCTCACCGCCACCCACTCCTTTGATTCATGGACAATCACCAGAGCGCCACAAACAGTTTCATAGATTCTTCTGTTGCACCAGTGTTGGCGCACCCCGAGCACCATAGTTGCAAGAGCGACGGACGCGCCTGTAGCAGCTCTGTTCTGACGGATGAAAAGTCGGGAACATTGACATGCCAAAGTCTCTTTCACACACACACAGGCCACACCGAATTGGAAAACCATGATTTCAGATTTCACTTTGACACCGAAAAACCCCGGGCCATGAGACACATATAGCCGAGCGAGAAACAAGTACCTCGTAGGAAATAAAGTTGTTCGATGGTCCAAGCCACCAAGACTGGATAACACACGACCCTAATCTTCATTACAATACAACTCGAGACAGGAAAAAGACAGAGAGCTGCCAAGCCATACTGGCCTGAACAGGGGATCAAGATTGGAGACAACCATAAGATATGGGTGAATCTGCCCATGAACCAAGGTACCCATCCTCCGTCGTTCGCCAGTCCAGCACAACATTTTTTGGAACCTGAAACCTTAAACAGGTGGCCTTTGGTACCTCTCCTAATCACTTGCCACCAACTCCTGAAGACCAATCCAACGTTTCACTTTGGAGTCGACGATTACCTCGTCCATTTTCCCAACCCCAGCATTGGCCAGCCAATCAGCGGCTTTATTTTCCTCCCTAAGGCATGCCCGATTTTAAAATTTTCCAATTTTCCTAATTGTTCCTTAATTTGTCCAACCCATGTGTCAAGGTACCAACTAGGCGAGCGGCCATTCGTGATGGCTTGAATGAAAATCATTGAATCCCCCTCGATTTCGATTGACTTTATTCCTTTGTTGATGCAAAGTTGTACTCCCATCAAAAGTGCTTCAAATTCAGCAACGTTATTGGTTCTTACTCCCAAGTTCTTGGAGGCGGCCCAGATACACTCACCCGTGTGGTTTCTAATTATACACCTTGCCCCTGTAGCCCCGGGATTCCCTTTTGCAGCCCCATCAAAATTCAATTTCCAAGGGAGATCCACAGGCCTTTGCCACCGAACTACTTTCCTATCAACCTTTGTTGTAGTGGGTGTGCGAGCCTTTGGTCTTTTTAAACTATCCCACATTTTCTGGATATCTTCATCCCATTTTGTGAATTTTGAACAGGATTTAACTCTTGTCCTATTATTTACTACTTCGATGATTGCAGCCTTCAGTTTTTCAATTAGCCTGGAGTTTTGGAGCGCTTCCCCTCTAAAAATTCTCCTATTACGTTCTTTCCAAATGTGCCATACAACCAATGATGGAGCCAAAACCCACAGGCTATGCAAGTAACCATTACTGTTGCCCAACTTCCATGAATTGAGGGATTCGCTCAATGACTTCTATCTTGGGCCTGGTATAGAAAAAGAACTTTGGAGCCAATCCCAATAGGACACTGTAATCGGGCATGAGAGGAATAAATGGTCTACATCCTCTTCATTGTGTTCGCACATCACACAGCGAGATGGCCCGACAATTCCCATTCTTTTTAAATGATCCATAGTTAAGCACCGCTTGTGGAATGCAACCCACAAGAATGCCACGGCTTTGGGAAGCACTACTTGATCCCAACATAACTGCGCCATTCAATCTTTCCTTGCACCAATTTCCACTTGAATATGATATCCCAACTTGGTCGAGTATTCTCCTGATTTCGCCCCACACCATACAATGGAATCTTCTTCTCTGGATAACAGGACTACCCGATTGTTTAGTTCTTCTGTGATTGCCTTCAGTTTTGATTGGCCGAGGAGAAGTTGTTGCAGATTAATCCAGTTCGCTTTTCCACCTCCATAAGATGCAGGAGGAGTAAGGTACCTAGCTAATTCAACTCCTCCCATGCTTTTCAGACGTTCCACTTCCTTTTCTAAATCAAATTGATCAACCAAGCACCTATAGCCGTTCTAAGAATCGGTCCAGAACCTAGCACGTTTTTTGTTTCCAACTCACCAGGTTATGTGGCTTGTGATAAATGAGTGGCTTTGGTTGATGAACTTCCAGATTGCGGAGCCACCCCTTGTTGTAGTAGCTGTTAGGATCCTTGTAGGGGAGCTTTCGTCTAGATATTTATTTTGAAATATGTGGCACCATAGTTTCTCCGGTTGTCTGTACATTTTCCAGACCAGTTTTGCACCCAAAGCGAGGTTTTGTCTTTCTATGCTTCTTAGACCCGCACCCCGTTCAATTTTTGGCTTGCATGCGGTGTCCCAACCTATGAGAGCGATCCGCTTTTCTTCGTTTGATCCTTCCCAGAGAAACCTTTTTAGAGCCTTCTCTATGCCTTCTTCGATCTTCTTTGGGGCTTCGTAATAGGCAAGAGTGAAAATAGGGATTGCCGAGAGCACGGATTTGATCATGGTCAATCTACCAGCCAGGGAGAGCCATTTATTCTTCCATGATAACGCCTTTGTTTTGCATTTGTTCAAGACTTCATTCCAATGTTTTGATTTACAAGCCCCTTCAAAAATTTGTACGCCAAGGAACCTGGCCGGGAGTTTGTCTATTCTGAATCCCAGAATAGCTGCAATATCCTTCTGTGTTTGCACCTTTGTGTTGAAGAAATAAACCCTTGACTTATCTTTATTCATTTTTTGTCCTGATTGGGTTTCGTAATCCTCCACTGTTCCTTTGATACAACTTGCCTCCCGTAAATTCGCCTCGCCGAACAAAGTTGTGTCATCAGTGAATTGGGTGTGGGTGATGTGCTCGACATTTGGAGCGACAGCAATCCCCTTCCATACCTAGAGAAGTCGTCACTTTTGGATAGCACAACTCAGAGCCTCAGCCATTATAACGAATAAGGACGGGGAAATAGGGTCCCCTTGTCGTAGACCATTAGTAGCCCCGAAGAAACCATACATTGAGCCGTTAACCAGAACAGAAAATCTTATTGATGAGATGCAGTGTCTGATGAGTGAGCACCAGTGACTATTAAAGCCCATCCGTTGCATTAACTTTAACAGAAACTCCCAAGAGACTTTGTCATACGCCTTGCAGACATCTAACTTTACTACCATACCTAGTGATTTTGCCACTTTTAGCGAGTGCACGGCTTCACTGATTAGGAGAATGTTGTCTGATATCTCCCTCCCAGGAACAAAATCGGACTGCTCGAGGGCAATAATCTTGCCTAAGATCTTTTTGAGCCTATTTGCAAGAACTTTTGCTAGTAGCTTGTAGATGGTGTTGCATAGAGAGATTGGCCTGTAATCACCAAAGGTCCTGCATTCAGATTTCTTGGGAATGAGGGCGATGACAGAGTTATTGATGTCTTTAACAAATCTCCCTGATTTCCTGAAGTCTTCAATCATTCTCCATAGGTCTACCCCTAAGAAGTCCCAGCACTTCTGGAAGAAACTAGCAAGAAAGCCATCCAGACCAGGCGCCTTGTCAGGTTGTAGTTGGAATAAGGCCACCTTTACTTCCTCCAATGAAATTGGCTTAGTTAACATATAATTATCGGCATCGTCCACCCTTTTATCGATTGCATCCAAGAGATCCCCCTCCCCGTTAGAACCAGGATCTTCCCCTAATAATTTTTTAAAGAAAGTCATGGCCTCCAAACCCATAGCCTGAGTGCCGCACTTCAAAGAGCCATCTCTTGAATAAACAGACTCAATTTTGTTTGCCACACGTCTCGCCAACACTGAAGCGTGGAAAAATTTTGAATTTGAGTCACCATTAGTGAGCCAGACTTCTCTAGATTTGTCCCACCAAAATACTTCTTCTCTTTTTAGTAATTCTGATAATTCGTTCTTCAGATCCTTCTCTTTGAAGAATTCCTCATTACTCATGCCATCTCTGATAACTTTTTTATTTAGGGCTTGCAGTTCTAACTCAACTCTTGCCTTTTCTATGAAAATATTCTAAAAATTTACCTTGTTCCATGTTTTGAGTTTGGATTTCAAGTGCTGCAATTTTTTGACAATTTTAAAACTGGTCGAACCTCCCACGCGAGGCTCCTTCCACCAAGATTCCAGCAATTTCAAAAGTTGGTCGTCCCGCCACCACATGTTCATGAATCTAAAAGAAGACCTTGGACGGTCCGAGCTGGTGAGGAGATTTAGTTCAACCGGATAATGGTCTAAAATGGAGATTGGAAAATGCGGGCCTCAATGGTGGAGCAAAGACTGCGCCAACCAACGGATATCAAGAACCTATCCAAACGCTCTGATATGGCCGTAAAGTCCTTCCTCCTATTGGTCTAGGTGAAGACGTCGTTCGATGTTTGACAGTCTTCCAGATTTGAGCTAGCAACAAAATTCCTAAAATCTACCATCACTTGTGTTTCAAACCTCAGCCCGCCGCTTTTTTCTGACAATTCAAGCACCGCATTGAAGTCGCCTCCCATAATCATATTGGTGAATGAGTGATCCTTGATGAAGCCCAAAACCTCCAACCAAACTCGGGCTTTCTCCTTTGTTCTAGTAGGACCATAGATGTTGATGAGGAGGAAACGAGTGTTAAGATTCAGGCTAAAAACTTCCGCTGCTAACCAGTTTGTTTGTGAGCTTAATATTTTTACCGAGGCCTCAGACTCTTTCCAGAGAAGCCCAAGTCCACCTAAGGCACCAGACGATTTGTGAAAGACACCAGTCCATGGTCTGATGTATTTCAAAAATGTGTCAGCATCAAATTGAGATAATTTTGTTTCTTGGAGGAGAATAATATCACTTACACAAGTCTGCAGTTGACGCCTAATCAGGTGTCTTTTGTCAGGGGCCATTAGGCCCCTGACATTCCAGGTAGAGAGCTTCATTGATTCCCAAGGGAGGCTGATCCTCCCTTGGTACTCAGAAATTCTTTAATGCTAGGATAGTTTTTGGCTAATGCCTCTTCCTCCCTTAGCTGTTTGGAAGATTTTCTACCACGGGTTTTTCTTTGTTTGCCGAGCTTACCCATACCCAAGTGCAAAATTGCTGATTGAGAAATGCACCTTTCATCAATTATATCTAACTCATCTTCATGACCAGAATCAGCTTCAGAACCTGAAGGAGAATTATAAATTTCCAACCGGGCATTTTTTGGTTTGGCCATTTTTGACATTTCCACTGTTGGCTGATGAGGAATGACTCCAGATGAAACAACTTGATCCAAGCCAAACCCTTCATTTTTCTTGTCCCTGGATACCGCAGGCTGTGGTTTCGGCTCCCTTGATTCATAAGGGACAAGTTTCCAGCAATTAATCGCACTTTCCGCTCGCCTGGGGATTCTGTCGTCCTACCCGCGATTGCAAGACTCCTGTTTGTGCCTTCTTGAACTGCAGTTTAGGCAGAAACTTCTATCCTCTTCTATTTCTATAGCCTGGGACCATGTTTCCCCATCCACCTAAAGCTTTAGAGACCGAGGAATGGTTTTTATCACCACGATTTGCAACCTTGCATATTTATAAAGATCGCTGTCTATAATTTCCATGTCGATGTCCACCAGGGTTCCCAGTGATCTTCCAATTTTTTCCAGGCATCCGCCGTTCCAATATTCGAATGGGAGATTGTAAAGGAGAATCCAAACCGGGTGATCATAGGGCCTGTACCGAGTAGGATCAAAAATTTTCTCCCAGGGTTGCATGTATAGCGAGAGATTGCCCAGGCACCAAATCCCCGCATGAATAACTTTTTTCATTGATTCTTCGTTTGCAAAAACTACCACGAAAATTTTTTTAGGCAAAAACCTAAGTAAGACTTCTATCCTCCATTCCTTCTTAGCCCATTCTCTGATTTCAGCCCTACTGGGACAGCCTCCTATGAATAGACAAATTATTGCAAAACTATTTAGGATTTTTGCATCATCCTTTACCTCCTGAGAGACATCAATCATCGGTATTACTTTTTCTTCAGAAGGAATAGGGTTTTGTTCCTTCTGAAGAACCAGGTTCTTATCAGTTGAGTCTCCAATTTCGTTGCGGATTCGCCCTTTTTTCCACCATGCAGTTTTATTGCGATATTTGTGATTGCGAACCCTTGGTTGCTTAACCTTTTTTCCTGTTTCGCCCCGCCTCTCCTCTCTTGCCCCGACTGAAGGGGTGTCATGCCTCCTACGGACTGGTCCGATAACCTCCTGTTCTTCACTTAACTTTCTGTGGTGAGCCAAGTGACATTGGTCGATCCATTCACCATTGACGAACACCCATTGCGGAATGTGATTTTCGACCTGCAAATTTGCTTTCTCAAGTTTTTCTCGAATTACTTCGTCCGCCCAGCTTTCCCTGCCTGCTCTCTTCGCCCCTGTAGGGTCTTCGCGCTTCGCTTCACACCTCGCTTCACTCCTTTCCTCTATCATTTTTTAAAATCATGATTCCCAAATGTTAAGGACAATTAGAACATCTATTTTAATGTCTAAATGACTGAATTCTGCACAAACCAAAATTACTCTTTCTCATAATTCCAATTTAATTTCCTATAAATAATATGTATTTACTTGCTTTATTATGTCACGAGGCATTCTACAGTCACAAAATGGAGGTTAACGAGCGTGTACATAAAATAAAAAAACATGGATACGGAGCAAAGATAAAAATGCAACTTTTTTTCCTTTAAAACTATGAGTGGAATTGAGAATCATTTTATGCTTTTCTTTTCTTTGATGTTTGTTGTATCGATTGCTTCCCAATTTTAATGAATGAATGATTTTTAATGACTTCCACAAGACCAACATATGGGACCAAGAGTTGAATCCTTAACCATTTTCAAGTTCCTTTCCATGTTGGCTCTCTTATTGTGAATCTTGATCAAGAAGCCAACAATCTTGAGAAGCCTCCTTAAAAATCTCATTTAGATTATCCACCTTCAAATTGTTTGCATAATGAATACGAATATCTTCATGGCATTCATTGATGAAACCATTGAGTTCTTACCTTTGCTATAGAAAATAAAGTGCTTTATTTAATATTCCTTGAAAGATTTTTGATTAATCTACAGTATTATTTAGCATGTTTAATTTTCAATTTCAATAGTTATATAATTTATTCTCTCTTTCCATCTTGTTGTGGATCCTCATGATCTCTGAAGTCTATTTCAAGGTGAATTTCTTCTTATTTCACTTCTTTCTACAAAATATTCTATCGCTTGGGATTCAGCATTTTCCCACAAACTTGATTGGATGGCTGTGCCTCATCTCCGCATTATTGTACTGGTGGGCAATGGATCTCTTCTTCATCAATTGGTTTACTTGCAATCAAATTCATTTTGTGGGCTGCATGATAATTTTATGAGGCCTATTTCAGACAGATATTTAATTGCCGTTATTATTTCAATATAATATTCAATAACATATAGTTGGATCATATACATGGGGTCTTTTTGTAATGGTGTAGAATACTAAACGTCAGTTTGAGGTAACACAGTCTTTCGGTCATTCAATAGTGGATCAATTGTTTCTAGAATTGGATGGTACATCTTCTCCATGCAATAATTCTGTAGCTGGCCAGCAGTTTTTGACAATATAATATGATGAATAAATTAGTAGCAAATAGATATTCGATAAGTTGATTTAAACATATGATTTCCTCTATAAAGCGGTATACATTTACCGTGTGTGTGACTAGCGCCAAACCAAAATGACTATAGTAGTTTTGACAATAGAATATACACAAAGAAGTTATAAAATTTGACATGGTACAAAGGCGATTAATGTCCTTATAAAGAATATCATTCAGCTATATTAATTGTGGATACAAAAGAGCATATTAGTGATTTGAAATTTATGGCCGTAATGATGAATCAGTTTCAGTGCGCCGGATTGCCCTTCGTCAGTGCAGTAACAACTCTCCCAATTCTCATGTTGGCATGCGGTCAGAAATAAAGCTCTAATGTTTTATAACATATAGAATGTCATATGTACAGATAATCTATAGTGATTTTGACAATATAATATGTGAAACATAAATTAACTAGAGTAATTTTGACAATGTACGATGCTAAATAGACATTTAGGTAAGGTGGGTTTTAACACATAGCTTGCCCTCCATCCTTGATGGAATAGCATGTATTATACTTTAATTACTATCAAGAAGAACAGTATAACATGTATATTTCATTTGTACAATTATATTTTTTAATATTTAAATGATAATGTTTTTAGGATTTGATCTAGGTTATTATTTTGTCGTTCTTTCAATTTCTCTATTTTTTTAGATCAAGTGAGAAAATTATTCATTCCATGAGGAATTTATGGTACAGCTAATTAAAGTCCAGTTGAAATCTTAATAAAATCATAAACCTATTTCTATCGTAATTCTAATTAGTTCCTATTTAAATTCTAGTGATGATTGTATCATAATTTAAACCATAAACCATAAATGAATCATAACTCTAATAGAACCATAAGAGTAAGTTACTCTCACATTGATTAAATTTTAATGGCAACCTGAATGGTGGGGATTTGAAGTTGATGCAACAACTCATGTCATGCCAACTAACCACTCACTAGAAGTTGATTGAAAGAATGTGATAAAATAGAAGGCTTAACCAAATCTTAACATAATAAAGTGAATTAATCTAGGAGGATCTTGGTTTATGAATTTTTTTCTATTTATACTCTTATTTAAATCTCACTAAAAAATTATAATGAAGTTACTTTCATACTTATTTTACCTTATTTTGTGGTTGTTTCTCCATCTTAATAGTAGTATATTGAACTTAATATATATTTTTTTATGTTTTGATGATCTAGGCATGAATTCTCTCGACAATTCATATGGTCTCCTAATTGTTGCAAAAAATGAGTCTCTTGTAAGAATTATTCCTATTGTAGCATTGAATCCTTACCAGGAGTTGGTGTTTCAATTCGCACCTCTAGAGTGCAGATTGGAAACAGACAGATATGCACAGTTAGATTGCTCTTCAAATTAGGAAGGGAAGCTCCCTCTTTGCTGATTATGCATAAAAATAAATACTAAACTAATTTTCAATATTTTTATCTCAGCTGAGAGCACAAGGTTATAAAACTCTTTGCGTCATAGCTGAGTTTTTCTCTAGTTTCGTAACTTCAACTGCAACTAATCATATTCTAATGATGCTTCTAACTTCTCAAGTAAATTCAAAGCAAGAGAGTTAGAAGTAAACATGGAATGATTGATAAACACATAAACTTAAATAAATTTGCTTTCAAAAGACCCTCGAAGACTCATTGTACATTTGAGATGTATGTTGAAATAAAGATTATACAAGTTAAACATATAAGAAAATAACACTGAAAGATTTTGAGACCGTGGATCAAAGCAAGGTAGGCATACGTAAGATTTATTTCCTCAAATTCCAACAGTAGTAACACATCTGTGATAGTAGATTGTAGCAAAAGTAGGCATACAATATATGATCAAACCAAATTACACTTGACAAAGTGAACAGATACTGAATAGCAAAGTTGTAGGCAAATAGGCATAATAACTTTGTTGGCCTCCTACAATGATTTAACAACTAAGCCCTTAAAGTTGTGATTCAAAAATTGGAAATCTAATCTGAATAGCTATCTTAATCATCACGAAGGTGCATTTAACTTTTCAACCCAGGGACATAGACTTGAAATGGGTCAGCACAATATGTGCACTAGGAATCCATAGTAGCCATATTCATTCTACAGCTAAGAAAGACATAATGCTGAAAGTAAATTGCTTAGAAAGAAGTCACATAAGTTTTGAACATCAACCAACAACTATACTAAGTTGAAGTGCGTGATAGGAATGAAAATATGAGCAAACAGACAGGAAACTACTCTGTCTAATTTGGTTGCAGGAACAGTCACAAAATGGAATTCTAGTGGCTGCAAGAATAAACAATTGCCAGATTTGTAACTATTTGCATAAAAAAGTAACAACTAAGCTAAAGGATGGAATTCTCACCAAGTGGGCCCCCTTGGATGAGTATCCCTTAAAACAAATGTGAAATCAGATACAATGAAATTATATCTTCATTTTATTCATTGGAAAGCATGATTACAATAGAGCAACATAACTATATTACTAAAAAACTAAGAATGCAAGTACAACATCATATTAATCAACCTTCTGAGAAGGAGCATTCGAGTCTTATTTATAGGAGGAAAAACTACTAACTAACTACCTAGCAAGGCGGTCAACTCCAACAGATTAGGAGGACACCACTTTATGGAAAGCATAAAGAGTGGAAAGGAGGTTATGCATGCATGGAATCTAGTCAAGCCAATTTGCCTCAACACAGATCTAGCATAACAATAGCTCCTATATTCTCTCAACAAACTATTATGACCATTTACAAGGCAGTTACAATCTTTGATTTGAACTAGGAATCTCCCTCCATGGAGATTCTTCCCTCCTTTAACCTTTGAATGATCACCTCTTTGACCTTTATGGAAAACAACCAACTGGCAAAATTTTCCTCAATTTTGTAGGTCCTAATTATATTTGCATGACAACATTAGTACGCACAAAAATTGCATATCTATAACTATTTTAAAGTAACATTCATTAATCCACATGTAAAATTAACATAGATAGTTCATATAGCATTTCAATGTCATCCAAAGGTTACAAAAATAAGCTTATGCCCAATGTCTATGATTTTGAGGAAATAACATGAAAATGTTAGCATCCAAGTATCAAAGTTTAGGACAACTACAACAAATGGATAATAAACTTTATCAAAATTGAGCCATAAACTGGACTCATCAAACTTGTTATCACAACAATGGTTAAAAACTAAATGGGAAAAGCTTCCCTTATTTATACACAAACAAAGGAGTAGGGAACCCTAAAATCTCCTTGTTTTAACAATCAGTCTTTCCAACATGCAAGCTTTATTTCTAAGTCTAAACAAAAGATAACTAACTTTTAACTAGAATGCTAACATTAGTTAACTAGTATAACACTAAGGAAAGCTCCAACTATACAATAGATAACTCCAAAGAATAGACATGCATGAAAAGAGGATAGCGAGTTAAACTTGGAAAATACATCAAGTTGACTGCTAATTTAAATTCTATCCTTGGAAAATATTGCATGCCTCAATTGGTAGTTCACTTATCAACAACTTGAGCAATCATATCCTCCAAAAAGATGTTAATTGCCTCTTCGTTAAGAATACTGATACTCTTTAGAATGATGTACTATCTTTGCAACATCTCTTCACCATCCATGATCAGATTTAGAAAATATTTCTTATTGCTTTCAATCATGACACAGTTCATCTAACGGCACTAGGATCTTAAAGACTACTATGGGATAAGACTTTGAGAATTCTCTATGCACTTCAGGATCAATGCTGTCCCTGCTTCCAAAGATTTGTGACACAGCGCTTGAACTTGAGGTGATGGCATCCTTTTGTCTGCAGTAGTTCTAGATATTTTGTATTGGTTTTCTTTTGATTTATCCAATAAAAGTCTTTAGCTTCTGTATACTGCAATAGCTAAATCCGTGGCCATTTCTCAAAGAGTCAAAAGAATGATGATCTCATCCTCATTCCTTTCCACTATGTTCTATTCTAACTCTTGAATTCTTGAGCGAAGATCATGGGCATTGTACCTCAATTTGTACATCTCTGCAAGTATAAATATGGCTCTAATGATGAATTCTTCTACCCAATCTCTTAGATGTTTCCCATATATAACCAACTGACTTAGCTAATTTTGATCTGTAGATGACTCTAGAATCTATGGAAGCAAAGCAGTGATGTGTGAAGTACCATGAAATAGATTTGAAATGTACTACCACAAGTGTTGATTCTTAGCCTTGAGGACTACCTTGTCTATTCCATCCTTGAGCACTCTCCAATTCAAGTTAATTGCTACACCCTCAAAAATATTCATGTCAACATGTCATGTGTGTCTACCAAGATTGGCTTTGACCAATGTGAAGTCATCGACCTCAACCTCATCGACATTCTTGTCTCTCGTTGGTGTAGCAATCTCAATGACAAACCCATCATCAACATTCTTCTCCACATGAACCTGCTTCTTGATTTTATTCTCTGATGTGTCTTGGTAAATGTTATCAAAATCTGTGAATGTAACAACCCAGGTGTTCTTCACAGTAAAATTTCCAATGTTTCCACCTCAAGTGATAAACCATGATGCCAAAACATAGTAATAATTTTTTTTCTTTCCACAATGTAAATTACATGCACAATTGAAATAATACCATTTCAAAACTTTCATTGCATTCCATTGTAATTTTGCAAGTCTTTCCATAACATAGATGTCATATTGAAAGAACTCAAATATATTGTTCATGATTACATTCTTCCATATAAATGTGCACATGATACAAACATAGCTCCTCTGAGCTTCATATGGCAATAGATATACAAACTAGTCCTGATGTCATCCCATCGGTGCATACATTCTGAATGTCCTTGCTCATTGGTGCAAACACTCCAGTTGTTCCCGATATTGGCAAAAACATCCACAAACCTTGGCTGTCGACTGATGAGGAGAAGCATCACTCAAGCGCTTTTCCGCCAACCACAGACTTAAATGCGGTCCCTCACACATTTACCTCATAGGTTTAGATGGCCCTACCCTTCGACAAAGAGATTTGTTGGGAAACCTCATAAAAAATTCCTATCTGAGCTTAGTGTTGTGTTCTACAAACCATAACCTAATCATATGGTAGCTACTCCTATGAGTATGAAAATTCCTGAACTAGAATGCATAAAAGGAACACAATGAAATGATATTGTAAATAGTGGCAACTTACTCTACTTTGGCCAAAGTATTCTCACTCAGTACTTCGAGTGACAATTCTCACATTCACATACACTACTACGGCTTGGTTTGGACTATGACCATTCTTATACTATGCCTAGGTAATTTCATCTAATGGGTAATCTTTAACCCTAGAAATAACCTACTCCCCATTTCCCCAAAATATAATGGTAACTCTACCAATAAGCTTAAGCACTAGTTACTCTTTCAATGGATATTTCTATCCTAGGTATAACATATGAGCTTATCTTCACATTAAAAAGTTATTATTTTCAAAAGAAAAACTAGTCTAAAGTATAACTTTATAATATAGAGTATAGCTACATAAGCTTCATAATAATCATAGATTAAATAATTGACTCCACTCAGTAAAATATCACACAATAAGTGATACCCTTTTAAGAGTATAGCCTTATCAACCAATGGCCTCAATCAAAGAGTCATCATAATAATAGATGATTCCATTTGAGAGTATAATCTCCTTAACTAAAAGGGTTTAAGCTATGAGTACTCTTTTCAATATGAGAACTTTGTATTTAAGAGGCATTTCCACTAATCAAGCAGCAACTCTAACTCACTAGGTTTCAATATAACTCTCAACCCAGGAGTAACCCACTAGCTATTCAATATAATCAAATCACTTTAGCTATGAGTAACCCTTACCTTTGTTTATTCATATCTAGCATATTAATACCTATAACAAACAATTCCCCTTATTACAGAGTAATTACCAACACTTCACAAAACAACATAAACAACTTCTGATTTCCTTTCAAAGAAAATGCTATATTTCCATAAAGCAAGTAAACTCAATAGATCAAATAAAGCACTTAAGAATCAATCTTTCATAAACAAAGACGGATAAAGGAAGATTATCCTCATGCCTGTAATCGCTTATCCTTTCAACTAGTTGATGCACAACTTCCAAAAGTAAGTAACTAGCTTTACTTTGGCTTCACAAGCAACGCCTCTATAAATCCTTCCTCACAAGTTGATAATTATATTCCTCTCAAAATGATGAAATGCTCTCACAAAATACCCAAGTTCACTCAGAATACAACAAAATAATGTAGGTAAGAAGTGCAGATGGATTTGCTAATAGAATGCATAAGAATTCTTTATGGAAAGCGTCCCAAAAGAGATCATAAGCCTCTCTATTTATATAGTAGGTTGGAGACTTCATAGCCTACAAGAAAGGCATGAATATTGACGAAAAAATCTACACTAGTCGACTCACTTCACTTGGAAAAAAGGTGGCAGCAAGTAGAGAGTTTACTCAGCAAAATAAAGCTACAGGTCGACCTCTAAGATTGACAGCAACATAAGACCATTTCAAAACAACACATGATAAAAAGGTGACATTCAAATTGCTCTCAAAATACACTTCTACAAAAACCAAAACTTCATAGTGTGGTGCTAAAGCAAGTAGCCATCACCCTACAGTTGGTGCGGCCTTTACTTGTTTGAATCAATCAATATCTAAAATGCAACACTTAGCATATGGTCGACTAAGTCAATGATGAGTCGCCTTATCTCATAATTCAGCTTTGACCAATTCATCTACTTGCAAAAGCTTATCCTATCATTATGCATTTACATTTAATTTGTTGTCAATATTCAATCCATGATAAGGTGTCCCAAGTAAATGTAGTTTACTAAGTCAAATGTATTCCATCTCAATGCATCAACTAAGTCAAACTCTTCAAATTGACTTACTTGTTGCACCATATATTACATATAGTTTTCTCTTTAATCATTGCCAATATGTGTTATATTCATCCTTTTTAAAATGCTTGTACATGTTATATATACTTGGCCAATGTTTATGTAATAAATTGCCCTCAAAAGCACTGCATAAGTTAATCGATCCCCAAGCATATAATTATATAATCATATATGTACATATACATATACATATGTATATCAACACACACACACATATATGTATATGTATATATATGTTATTATATATATATATATATATATGTAGATGTATACCTATATATATATACTACATATATATATACACATATATATATATATGTATGTGTCTATGTATATGTATATATAATACCTGTGCGTACGTCTGTAGCATATGTGTGTAATAATGTACGTCTATGTATATGTATGTATAATAATATGCATCTATATATATGTCGCATGCATAATACATATAGGTATATATATATGTATGTAATAATAGCATATGTGTGTGTAATACGTATACATGTACATATATAATATTAATACATAATATCATACATTTAATATATGTATATATGTAATATTAATACTCCATCTTCGTTTATATGTATATGTATATGTATATATGTATAATACGTATAATACGTTTATATGTATATGTATATATAGATGTATACATATTCATATATATATATACATATACCATGTATATACATATACATATATATAATATATGTGTATATGTATGCATGCATATACATATGCATATACATATATATATATATAGGATGATATATATATATATATATATATATATATATGTATATATATGTATATATATATATATATGTGTATATATATATATGTATATATATGTATATGTATATATGTATATATATGTATATGTATATATATATGTATGCATATACATATATGTATATGTATACATACATATACATATATATATATATATATGTATACATATATATATATTCATATATGTATACATATACGTATATGTATACATTTATATATATGTATACATATACATATGTATACGTATATGTATACATATATATGTATATGTATATATGTGTGTGTGTATGCATACATGCTCCTCTATCAAGCATTTATGCTTATGTGTGTATTTGTATATATATACAAACATATATATTATCTCGCAACATGATAGTCAAATGATCCATTCAATATCGAATAACTATGACCATGTGATTATAGCATCATATTAATGATTTATATGCATATATGCATATCTATACATATGTCATCATACTCGTATGGACATCCCATTATATCCATCGTATGCATATTCCAACATATGCATATATCCCAAATACTCATTCAACCATACAATCAAGCACAATAACACAAGGAAGGACTCACAAACTCTAAACAGATAATCATCATCCAAGCATGCATTCAATAGTAATCACAACCCTTACTAATGCCACACATCATACTAAGGATGACTTACCATTTCCCCAACACTATGTCTAGAACCTTTCTATTGTGAGTGTGTGAAAGCTCAGATAGGTTACGTTAATGGTTACCCGACCAAGATCTTCTCTTGAGTGATACTTCCCCTCCACCTGGAGGAATGAACCTGTCCCTGCAACTAGTTCAACACATTTTCCATGGTAGTTAGGCATTCATAATAAATCTATATGCATCATAACTTTAGCATATTCATATAGCAATCAATGTAAACATATTTACTCTTTCAAAGCCATATTAAGCATTTATCAATACTTTCACATTATACCTATTTCATTATTCCATTCCTTAGCAAGCATATCAAACTCATGATTGCATTTATTAACTTATTTATCCGTGAAGGTAAAATTAAATCAGTAATAACAAGATGAGATGTGATAGCAAAGTCCAACTGATAAGAAGGTTTTCTCCTCTTCCCACCCAAGAGATTATCAAGCCAAGATGAAGGGTCTCTACTAACTTCTTTGGGAGAATTGGCTCCAGCTTCAACAACTCTTGATGGATCACTTAGTGTTGAGACGTTGTGAACTGGTGAATCACCTTCTAAATCTATATGGATAGGAGAAGGCCTCAGTGATGGTGGGAGAACTGGAGATGTAGGCATGACTTTGGCCGGAGGTGTCAACTCAACTAGAACTTCTATTGTATCAACTGATTGTTCTTGGTGACTCTTGTTTGACTTCAAGCTCTTTGTCATTTCACTAACCTTGGCACCTTTAGGAGGATTACTCATTGCTTTAACTTTGGGTTTCCATCTAGAAGAGGTAGGTAGTGATGAATGAACCATTGGTGGCTCTATAACTGGAATGACTACCTTTCGTGTCCTCTTGCTACTCAAGAATAGTTTGGTGTTCTTGACAACCCGACTTGTTCTTTCCTCGATTAAGGTGCTCTCTTTAGCATACCAATCAATTGGTCAAAGTGGTTGTTGATCAACCCGATCTCTGGCATATGTGGGAATTAGAACTTCTCCATCATCATTTGAAAAACCCTCCACATCTTCTAATGAGAAATCAATAATCTAAGGAAGAGAAAGTCTATTGTAATCACGCCTATGCACTTCGAAATCATCTTCACAATTAAACCAAAAATATTCCATTGTAGGTTTATGTGAATGATCATGACCAAGACGAGCTGCAAATACACCCCAAGGCTCATATGAACACCTTTCTTTGAAAGCATTGATATTAAGCTTTGATAGTTCGTTGTTCATCAACTTAGTGTTAGTTGCTGATTTGCATCTATATATGCTCATCACAAATGGGAAACTCACAATAGACTTGCATTTTTTATGCAAAAAAGTGTGCACTTCATGCACTTGCCTTAGGAACTCCACGAACACTACCTTATCTGTTGGATATCTAGGTAGCATAACTGGCTCACTTGAGAAGCCATATACTCCTATGTAGGAGAATGTGGGGAATTGGATAAACCAATCGGCCCAATCCACCATCGCCAATCTAGCATCTATTGAAAACCGTATATGCAACTCATTGTCAAGATCTCTCACCGTATGCATCAAGAAAAGATCATTTACTCACTTGAAATGCTGCTTTTATTGTGAAAACTCTAACTACAAGTAATGTTCATAGACACGTTGAATGCCCAAAGTTCCAATGAAATTCAAACCTCCAAAATTTCCTTGAAAGGATATTAGGTATACGAGGTATGAAATCATGTGGAATTCATGGGCCTTGAAGAACCCTTTCATCTGGCAGTGAAGAGTATTGAACTGATCAATGTTGGCCAGTCGTAGTGTTCACTTTTGTTGACAATTTGAGACATGATGTAGAACATCCAAGGTTGAAACTTATGTGCTTTTGCTTGTCTTGTGACTCGGTTGACTAAAGTAATCAGGACTACAATTTCATCCTTGAACTCACCATGTCCAATGCTCATTGGCAAAGTGTTTTGTTGGTCTTTCAACCACCTTTGTGTAATCCTTTTCTAGCACTGATCCTTTTGCACATTCCATTCCTTTTCACATTCTTCAACTGATACAATAAGGTTATCTACACATGGTGGAATGGAAAAAAAATTCTTAATGTCTCCCAGCCTGAGGTTGCAAACAACATGCCCATTTGTTGATTGGATTTCTTGTGAATTTGGATTGTAGTGCTTGACAGAAGCAATCACAAACTCAATGTTCTGTGTTGAGATGGGAAAAGAGGCTATGCAAGCAATCCATAATGAACAAGATTCTTGATTGCAATGTTGTCTACGCCTTGCAAAGTGTTCAGATCAGCCACTGGATGTACTTGATGCAAGTCGATGTCAAATATTTTCAAGAAATCATGAACCAAGACAGATTTGGTCCTAATTTCTATTAGAGAGAACTACATATTTGAAAACTTGTAGATTGACTATGAACATGACTATGTTTGAACAAGTTTTGCACAAAAGCTAAAAATAACTTTGTTGATTTTTCTTCAAAAAAAGACAACTTTTTTCGAAAAAAGTTGAGGTCTAGGTTTTGTTGACAATGTTGTTCTGAAGAGACCCAAACCATCTGTTTTTGAAAAAAAAAGTTTTTTTCAAGAACATGCAAGAAACCCTAAAAGGTAGAAGCAGTGAAGCAATATTTTTAAAAAAAATGTGAGATATGGGTTTTGTAGATATTCATGTGCCAAATAGACCTAGATCGTCCATTTTTCGAAAAACTGAGTTTTTCCTAAAAAAGAAATATCTTCTAGAAAGAGGGAAGCTGTAGAGGTATTTTTTTTGAAATAATCTGAGGTCTGGGTTTTGTAGATAATCTTATTTTGAAGAAACCCAAATCGTTAGATTTTGAAAAATCAAAGGATTTGTTGGACATGCGTGATTTCCTAAAAATTAGGAGTTGAAGAAGCAGTCAAAAAAAATTCCAATCTTGAAGAATGAAAAAGAAGTAGACCCAAATCGATGAAAGTTGAAAATCTTGACCTCCTATTTTTGAAAAATGGTGCCCTAGAAAAATGAATTATGGAAAAGTGTTCTTCTATGCAACCTATACTTGAATCTATGAAGAACTCTAAAAACACCCTTCATTTGATCCTCCAAATCTTGTTGAGAATAAAATTATGTGTTTCTTCCTCATGAAGCTAACCTACAAAATAATGAAGAATGAATGCCCAAAGCCTCTTTTAATTAAGTTTGGAGGTGAAACAAGCACTTAACTCGTGAAAACCCTAAATTTAGGAGTCATCACATGAAAATATCTATCTCCATTCACATCAACTCAAAGAATCCCTATAAATAGGGTGGCCAAAGCATGCATATGAAATATTTTTTGAAAAAATCTTCTAATTGAAGTTGACTTGGGCACCTTCCTTGAGATAAGGCGTCCAACTTTTGCAGTGTTAGAATATTTTTTGAAATTTTCAAAATTTCCTTGATGAAATGCCTCTGTTTGATCTTTGATTTTAGGTGTTTTATAGATCATATGAGTTGGTTGATGGACTTGTTGAAGAGCGTGATCAAATCTAAGAAGGATCTCTTAGAGGTTGCAAACCCTAAAAAGTGGTTTTAAGGGCTTAAAATCTTGGGCACCCCTAGCAGGGGCGCTTTTGTTTGTCAGACTTAAACCATTTGTTAATGATTTTCAAATTTTCCAATTTGTCTCTCATGCTTCGTAAACCATTTTTTAATGATTTTCAACTTTTCCAATTTGTCTCTCGTGCTTTGTTTCGCATTCAATTTGCAATTGTCAGTGATTGATGAATCTTGTGGTTAGGCTGAGATATTCATTGGAAAGCCTGAAGAATTATGAAAAGAATGACCAATTTTACAAACCCTAAAATTTGGTTATGAGGGATCAAAACCCTAGGCACCCTTTGCTAACTGGTGCACCCATGTGTGCCAGGGTTATGATTTTTGAATTTTCTTCCTCTGATGAAACACCTCAGTTTGATCTGCAATTCTAGTTATTTGACTGATCTTGAGAACCTATTGATGGATTCATTGCAAAGCTTAATCAAATATGAGAAGAACCTCTTGGAAGTTGTGAAACCTAAAAACTGCATTTGATGGCTCAAAATGTTGGGCACCCCTAGCTAGTAGGGGCACTTTTCTTCACTAGACTTAGTCAAATTTGAGTTTCTTGATTTTCCTTTGATTTTCTTCATTTTTGGTTTAATCTTCATTTTCTTGAAAGCATTTTACAGATCCCATGAACTGGATGCTGGACTTGTTGGAAAGCTTGCTCAAATCTGGAAAGAACTCTTTGAAGCTGTAAACCCTAAAAGCACTTTTGACTGCCTAAAATCTTGGGCACCCCTGGCTAGTAGGGGCATTTTTTTTGCTCCAAACTTAGTCATTTTCTTGAGTTTTTTACTTTTCTCGTGCTTCATGTTCACCATCATGCTAACAACATTGAGCACGTCTTGATTGACTGTGATTGCCTTCATCATCTCATGTTCTTGATAAATAGAAATTGAAAATATTCTAAGGCATTGAAGCCCAGGCACCTTCCTTGGCCAGGGGCATCCAAGGTGTCCAGTGTTAGAATATTTTTTGCAATTTTCAACATATTTTTTGCAATTTTCAACTTTTTGAATTCCCCTCCTCTGTTTATCATTTTTCGAGCATCTTTCGCTGTAGATTGATTTGTGCAACATTTGAGACTTTGATTCTGACACCTGGCAATTGGCCATCCTCCATTGATGACCTCAAGGTCTTAGTTTTTCTTTTGAAAAAGTGAAATGGACCCACTAGAGAAAAACAAACTTTTTAATGATTCTAACTAGACCAATGTGATCACAATGTGAATTCAACCAATCAAAATCAATTTGAGCCCTTTTCTACAAAGATTCTATTTTTATCCATTTTCCCTAATAATAGGGCTTGAAACCCTAATTTCAAAAAAAATCAAAATTTTGCAAGCATCCTTTTGATAATAAACCCAGAAAAACCCTATGATCCATTTACTTTTTAGAAATTTTTGAAAATAGAAAATTGCTATTTTTAGAAATTTTGACCTTTTTGACTTTTGACAACAAATTTTACAAGATTTTAGCCATTTTTACTAAAATTCCTTAATAAAGCAAAAAATTTAATTTTGGGCACAACACTAGGGTAGATGGACAATAAATGCTAGAGTTACTACAAAGGGTCAACTTCATCATTTCAACAATGCAAAAGAAGATTGAAAAGTTTTTAGTTTTGAATTGGTTGATTTGGATGGTGGTGAAATAAGAGTGACATGTTTTGATGTTTTTTGTAGATTAGTTCTATGATCACATAAAGACTAAGAGAGTGTTTACAATCTCAAAAGGGAGCCTCAAACCTGCATAAAAGAATTTCAACCATTTAAAGAGTGATTAGAATTTTTTTCTTGGAAAGTAGTTCCACAATCGAGTTGTGTTTGAAGGATGATAGCTTGATACCGAAACAACACTTCAGTTTTAGAGCAATAAATGAAGTTGAGGATATGTAAAGTGATTCTATGGTTGATATTATAGATACCTAAAATTGACTAATGCATTCTCATCTTATCATTTCATCATTATCCTTATCATTTCTTCTATCTATAATTAATTAAATATTTTTTAATTATTTACTTAAGCGAGCATTTCCCTCTTTTCATCCATAATAATTATTTAATTATCTTAATCTTTTTCATCATATCTATATTAATTAAATGAATTTTAATTATTTAGTTAATTAATCACTTGTCATTTTCCCTCTAACTTTAATTAAAATTATTTTTTTCTTTGGTCATCTATAATTAAATAATTTTTAAAAATTATTTAATTAGCTAACACTCCTCTTTAAATAACTTTATTTAAATTAAATATTTCCTCTAAAAATAAATAAATATTTATTTATTTCTCCAATTATCAGTTTCAATTAAATAAAATTATTTATTTAATTCTTCTTATTTTCCCTTCATCAAATTCTAATTATAGGTCTTACCCTATCTTGAATTTTCTTATCCATTGATCTTTCAAGTTGATCTCCACCATCAATCAAATGTTAGGTGAGACATATAAATACAAATCTTTCATTCATTCATATCCCCTAGCACTATCATTTTCAAATATCTTATGCAATCTATCATGCAAGCTAGCACTATCATTATCAAGTATAAAGCATCAAGCCTTCATTCTATCATATTGATATCAAGGTTATGATAAAAATTTGAGAGCAATCTACATCAAGCATTCAAGTATTTATCAAAGAAACAATAGAGCAATCTAAGGTCTTTGCTATGATATTATCGTTTATTATTTGATTTTATGCATAGATCTCAAGCTTTATTGAGTGATTGTTGAAGTATGAATTTGGATCTTACATTACATTGTTACTATTTGTGATTCACATTTTCATCATTCACAAATATCATTGGTGTTGTTTTATCAATCAATACATCAAATACAATATTTAGAAATAATGCCACAAATACTTAGAAAAGAACTCTTCAACTAAAGGAAATGTCATTGCAAAGTGGAATTGATAATGTGGGGTGGTTTCTGCAATAAGGAAGGTTGACAACTCCAAGAACTATGTGATTTAGGAATTTCTCCCATTCCTGCTATAAGGACTAGACACATTAGTAATTTTGGTGGAAAATCTATGTGAACAATCACCACAACCCAAATTCTTATAAATTCAAATCTTCTAGAGTTACAACGATTGAGATGTTGGTTTGATACAAAAGGGAAGAATCTTGCTTCTTATTATATTAGAAATAAAATCTCATTCATTAGATGAGATGACATGTTGAAAACTATGACATAAATTAAGGATAAGGAACTTAGTAGATATGATAAACCTAAATGGATTTTGATAAAAGCTACCTTATCTTTCATAAAGGTGGACAATTTATGTTACACTACTTTCCCCTTGAAGGTTGAAGGTAGGCAATGCAAAAAGAAGGTAAACAATGACATAGATGGTAATTGGTATTGTGAAAGATGTGATAAGATTTTCTTTGAATGTGATTATAGATATCTACTTCAATGCTAAGTGCAAGAACATATTGCTTTGACTTGGGTTATTGTTTTGAAGAAGTGGAAGAAGAAATTATGGGGGTTACGACAAAACAATTAAGCATATTGAAGCATGAACATGATGGTGTCTTGTTTGGAGAGATTATATGAAAATTTCTTTTCAATAAATACATATTTAAACTTAAAGTGAACGAAGATACTTATAGTGATGAACAAAGGGTTAAGTGCATTGTGTTGGTGTTTCAATTTGCACCTCTGGAATGCAGATTAGAAATGGATAGCTATGCATAGATAAACTACTCTTTGAAATAGGAGGGGAAGCTCCCTCTTTGTTGATGTTGCTTAAATAAAGTAAATTAGAACTAATTTTCCTATCTTTTTGTTCAACCAAGAGCAGAAGGTTATAAAACTCAAGCACCATAGCTGAAATTTTATCTTTTAGAAGTTCAACTACGAAAAAGCCTATTCTAATGACATTTCTAACTACTCAAGTAAACATAGAGCAAGAGAGTTAAAAATGAACAAGGATTCTTTGACAAAAATACTTAAATAAACTTTCTTCCAACGCACATCTACTCACTTTCAATGCAAGTTGAAATAGAGATCATATAAGCATAACACATAAAATGGAAATCTAAGACATTATATCAAGGCAAAGTAGGCACAAGACTTTATTTCTCAAATCTCAAGAACAAAATATTACACTTCTAGGACAGTAGGATTGTAGCAAAATAGGCTTACAGTTTAGCCATCAAACCAGAATACATTGACACAAGACACATATAATAAACAATATCTTGCAGCTAAAGAGGCATACAAGCTTGCTCTTACACTAAGTGAATATGAAACTAAACAATAACAACTTGCAGGCAAAATAGGCTCAGCAATTTGCTATCATAATAACCGTTAAAGAAAAATGGGCAAGGCTGCCCTTATTTATACACAAGCAAAGGAGTAGGGAGCCCTAAAATATCCTTGCTTTTACAACTAAGACTTGCCATCGTGCAAGCTTTATTTATAAAACTAAAACAAGATAAGCATCTAACAACCTATGAAAGCATAAAACAGGGAAATGCCAACTATTACATTTTTATATTTGTCCTTCACAAAGAATGGATAAGAATTGAGACAAGAATAGAAATAAAGCTTGGAGAGAGATTCTAAATGACTACTACTTTAAATCTCAACCACATCTGCCAAAAAGCAAGAAACAGTATCTCTATTAGGAGCATCAATACTATCTATAGCAAAGTTTCGCTTTTCTAGGATTTCTTCTCTTTTTGCAATTGATCTCAGAAAATATTTGACTTCATTGGTTGCTTTATCGAACTTCGATAACATCATGGCAATCTGATTCATCCTTCTAACAACAGGATCACCGCTAACACTGACATAAACAACATTTTGGAACTTAGCTTGTACTCCATCAAGTTCAACGTAAGAACCATCATCATGACAATACCGACAAGGGATCTTTGAAACAAATTCTCTTATGAACTGGAGAGCATCAACAACCCTTTGTCTGTATGCAACTAACTCCTCATATATCCTTTCTTAAGTTTTTTCCTTGAAGAGGTGAAGTTCTTTCCCTGCAAGGATTTATCTCTTGTTTTCTCTCGAAGCCATTGAGTCATATGCTATATCCAAATCTGTAATAATGACCTCGTGCTTAGGTCTCACCTTTGCTATCAACTACTCAAATCCATGAATTCTTTAGCGTAAATCATGGGAATTATACCTTAGCTGATATAGTTGTGTAAGAACATCTCTGCCTATGGTGACAACTCTTCAATCCAATCTCACATTTGCTTCCCATTGTAGACATCGAAAATATATTGATTGACATCATGCATTTGATCCTAACTTACTAACAACATTTATTCCGGAATCATCCCTCGGTCTAACCATTTAATCAAATTCCCCTATCTGATTAAATTCATCAATATTCATCTCTTAATTAAATAAATCATTTTATCTAATCAAATCAATCTCTTTTGTTAATTAAACCAATCCATATAATCTAATTATCCCTATTTAATTAAATAATCAATTTATTTGATTAAATCTCTAAAGTCTATCCATTAAATTAAATAAATTAAAACCTTATTTGATTTAATCTAACACCATCCCTTTTAATTAAATAAATCAAAATCTTTATTTAATTAGCCTCTTATCATATTCTTCTCTTATTTGATGTAAATAAATCCACAAATCTAAGTCAAATAAGTCACATAATCTAATCTATTTTAAAATTAATTAATCCTTGATTAATTTAACCTCATCTCATGTCACATCCTCTAGATAATGCAAGTTGCACATGAAAATAGATTTAATTCATTTATTAAATCTCTATTTTCCTCACAAGGCATCTTTTGGAATATTCTCTCAATTTGAATTCAAAAATTCCAAGTCAACATGTACATCCAACAAGGCATTTAAAACCTCTTACATGTCCTTTTGCCTTGAGCCAAGTGGCATTTATTGCATTTTCCTTTCCCTCTTACATGTTATTTCAACAAATTTGAATTTCAAATATTGGCATTTATTGGCACAAACCCCAAATCTTGCACAACCATCATCCATTCATAGCTTAACAAGTGGCACCATATCATTGGATGAATGTTAGTCCCACATTTCTAAAATTTGGACTTTCATCCATCTTGAAATCCTATAAATGAAGAGCTCCTCTCCTCATTTGATCATCCACAAACATTGCAAAGTTACCATGCTAAAATACTTAGCCATTTCCATCCATCATTGAGTTCTTAGCTAGGCTTTTTGCAGATTTGGCTTGGAGTTCTCATTTTTCATCAAAGTGGATCAATATCATCTTCAACATTTGAAGATTGCATCTTAGGAATTGGGAAAGGGCCAATTTTCACATCAAATTGGCACCAATTCCCCCATGGGATCATGAGTTTGCACATCTAATTAGGATTTTATCTTGTTTTTGTCATTTGCATTGTGTTCTTCAATATTTTCATTCCTAGTTTGAGTTGTAAATGGATTTCATGGGGAATCCTTGTTTTAGCTTGCAATTCCTTGTCTAACTCATTTAATCATGTTGTTTTGCAGGTACTAGGAAAAGGGTTCGCACATTTGGCGCTAAAAGGAGGGCTGGATATCACTTTTTCTAACATTTTTTTGAAAATTCTGCATTTTCTCTTAACACACAGGAAATTCCAACGCGGGCTCGTCAGCGTCATTGTTTTGGCACCGTGAGCTCGTCAGCATCGTTGTTTTAGCACAACGGGCTCGCCAGCGTCGCTATATGGCACCGCTTGAAACACAAACTGCACCGCTGGGCTCGTCCCGCCAAGATTTTGAATTTTAAACTGCATCGCTGGACTCGTCGACTTGCAGACAAATTTAAAAAAATATTAAACAGCGACGTTGGACACAAACTCTGACACTGTGTGAAGTCGCGACGCAATCGAGCTCTTTGTCCCGACACAGAGCGCCGCTGACTAGTAAGCGGCGCTGTGAGAGCACCGCTGGGAGAACAAATTGCGACACCTTCACAAGTTGCGACGCCTTCACGAACTGCAACGCTGGGAGACAGAAAAAGGGAGAATTTAATTTTTTAGCATGTGCTTTTGATTTATGATTTATTTACCTTCTGTTTTCTGGTTTTTAACTTCTATGTTTTTCTAGAATCTGACTGTTTTTCTTCTTTGAAGGTTGGAAATCAAAAAAAAAGGAAGGAGTATGGTGATGATATTTTGTCCAATCAAAGTGTTTTTAAACACTTAAGTGTTTGTTTAACACTTCTTTAGGAATTTGTTATCTTTTCATTCTTAGAACACTAGTTTTAATTTGGGCTTAAAAAGAACCTCTCAATTTCTTCTTGCAAAGGTTAAAACGAATCTTAGGATCACAACTTACTAGATTTCGTTTATTGGATTAACAAATTGAACAAATGTCCTTCACTTGTGATTTGGTGCTCTAAAACAAACTCACATCTTGCTTTAAGGATCTAAAAAGAACAAGTTTAGCTTTGTTTTTCGTGAGGGCTTACTTAGACTAAAGGCATTGGAAAAGGACGTATGTGCTTCTCTCGCGCTTTATAGTGATCTTGAGAATCAAAAGGCCTTTTTCATGACTTTGAGTTAAGACAAAGCAATCACCTCCACGCTTCGATTTGGGCTTAAAATTGAACAACATATTGTGCGAGTGTGAGTGGGGGCTTTGTTGCGTTCATTCTCTCTCCTTGTTGCCAACAAGGATTGATCGAGTTACGAATATCGTTCTTCATTCGCTTTTGTTTATCCTAGAGGGCCTGGCTTGGGGAAAAAGTACTCACCCAAGGGAATGACTCAACCGGTAACACTCTGAACCTAAGAGTATTTCCAGCTAGGATATAAATGTGGATATTGGAAGAAACGCCAATATCACACGGTTGACTCCAACAAGATGGATCTAAAAGGGGACTCTTGCCATGTTGGGTCAACTCCTACGAACGGAAAGTCCTTACTAAAACCCATGTGCTAGAATTTTCCAAAATCCTTAATCTATTTGTTGGTGCAAGAACGGTCGTTCTAAAGCCGCCCCACACTTTTACGGTCTTCTAGTAGAAATGGAAAGCATGCCATGGGAGTTTCATGGGTGTTGATGCTTGGTTGCCCCGATTGACGTTAATGAGCAGTGGAGGGGAGCTAGTGGGGTCAAGCATCTAACCATTTGCTAGAGATAAGCGTAGTTGGACTTGTCCAAGTGGGAATCCAACAAATATTGTCTTACACATCCATAGGATTGTACTTATTCTTGGGTTACAAAATGCATTGCTTGATCAAAAACACCTCAAAAACACCTCAAAAACAAACACTTAACATCATCCAAATTTCAAACCCTTTTGAAGACAAATACAATTGACTCAATCCATATGTTATTGCTTTCCCTTGGGATTCACATTCTTAGAGGTTTCTAAACATTGGATTATATTTCAATTTGTCTTCTTAAGTAAACAATAGGAAACCCTTACCTTAAGTTCATTGAATTCCACATAACATATCTTGTGGGGTTTGAAGAAATTAAGATATGGGACATCTTAGTTTGAAAACCTAATTGAAGAAAGTGTTTTTGGTAAAATAAAGACATTAAGCAAAGCTAAGCAAAATGAATTTTCATATGTGTTGAAGACTCATAACCCCAAAGCAAAAAATCATTGGTTGGAAATCCAAAAATGTGTGTTCAAATAAAATCATTCTTTGGTTACAAAGGTCTTTAGGAAGCATTTGCATGCTCTTCAATACTTAGATCTAGGCAAACAAAGTGTCCCTTTTAGGTTCATCTTAGGATCAAAAAATATCAAAATCCTTTTTCATCCATCCTTCAAAACATCAAAACAACATCATCTCACCATCACCTTTTGGGAAAATCTTGAAATCATCCTTAATACTAGGCTTTGTGGAAAAATCAAAATCATCAAAATCATTGAGACAAAATCCTTGAAAACATTTGTCAAAATCACCTTTTGCTAGGCATGTGTAGATGCATCCTTTTGCATATGCTTAGTCAAAGTTATCAAAATCATCTTGTCTAGCTTAGTGTATGTAGATGAATCCTTCTTCATATACTTAGTGAAACAATCATCTTATTTGAATAGGTGTGGGTAGATGCATCCTTCTCCTCACACATATTCAAATCATCATCCTTTGAACAAAGCTATCCCTTAGATCATCATCCAACATCTTAGGGTCGTTTTGTTCAAAATCCAAATCAAAATTAAAATCAAAATCAAGGACAAAATCTCAAAATCCAAAGTCAAAATCAAAATCCACAAGTCCTAAAAAGCCTAGTATTTCCTTCAAGACTTACCAAAAGATCATAACATCCATATCATCCATCCCTAACATCATCATCATATCATCACATTTGATCTTCAAGGAATCTTAAAACTTTCTACTTTGGAACATAAGATAAAGATCGATTCAAGGAATCAAGAGATTCATCTCCCATATTCTCGAGGATTGATCCTTGTTTTATGGTTCTAACTAGATCTCAATACAAGAAGAGTATGGAAACCAACAAAGAAACACCCGCTTCAAGCGATCTTAGCCAAACAAACGCATAAATGAATCCCGCTGAATCAAGTAATCCTTTGACCCTCTCATCATCGCAAAATATGCAAGAAGAAAACCAAGGAGAGGACCTTACTTTTGGAATGTCTCGCGAGGAAATGACTGAAATGCTCCAAAATCTGGACAACCATAGAATCATCAACATCATGATGAGGCTCAACCCTTCGTTATACATGCTTGAACTTGCAAAACAAGGAGCCAAACTACCTTCGGATTTTGATGTGAGTACCATAGTTGAGACATCATTTCCTCCAATCTCATCCACCATCCCCATTTCATCTACACCTCCATCCCAAAACATCACGCAAAAAATTCTGCAAGTCATGACATCGTTTGCTCCAACCCAACCCAATGTTAATAAGGGAAGTGTATTTCTCAATGCACTTCAAACACACCCCCTTGTTAATAATCAAAACATAGATAAAAACACCACATTGGAACAAAACATACCCGAAAACCCATTACATAAAAATGTTCCTCTCACCTTCCATCATGATCCATCATCATCATTTTTTCATGCAATGCCTCAAACCCCTCTCCTCACAAATTCGCAAGAAGAGGGAGATATGTTCGGATCAGGAGGCATATTTGACACCACAACATTTTCACAACAACTCACACCCCTTACATTTCCACCTCTTCCACCATTTCCATTACCATCTACACCATTTCTTGGTTTAGGGCTTCCCCCTCTACCAAGTATCAATCAAACCTATATCCCAACCATCAATCAAAGCATTACACCAAACACTCAAAATTTGTTGTTGATATCGAAACAACAAATGACAAATGCACAAGCAATTGCAACATCATCAAACACTCCCCTAACATCGCAAAGCATGGTCTCTCAAGGACCAATCACATCAATAGCACCATCCATCACGCAAAACACCAACACCACCTTCAAAAACACCATTCCAAATTCACCACCACCTCCACCACCACTAACTTTTGGCACATCAAGTCAATATGACGTAGCATTGCAAGCCACTTTCCGAAGAGGATACCAACAAGTTCAGAAACAAAAAGCCAAACAACTAGCCGCTCAGCAAGCTGCTCAAGCTGCACAAGCTGCCCAAGCTGCTCAAGCCGCATTGCAAGTGCAACAAGCGCAACAAGCCCAAGCTTTATTGCAAAAACAACAAGCCACACAGGCATTGCAAGCACAAAAAACTGCTCAAGAACAACTTTTATTGCAACAACAAGCAGCACAAGCACAAGCTGCACAAGCGCAAGCTCAAGTACAAGCACAATATTAGGCACAACAAGCCCAATATCAAGCACAACTTTGACAAGCAGCACAATTTCAGGCATACCAGCAAGCATTAAAGCAATACCAAGAGCAGCAAGAAGCAGCATAATTGGCAGCCCAACAACAAGCATTGTTGGAACAACAACAAGCACAACAACAAGCATTATTAGAGCAACAACAAGCACAAATCTTAGCGCAGCAACAACAAGATCAACAATAGGCATTGTTCATACAAAAGCAGGTAGAAGCCTACCTCACTCGGTAGAACATACACATACCATTGAACAACACATCAAACAACACACCAACCAATCCACTCACCCAACCAATGATTGAAACACCCCAAAACACTTTCATCCCACCCCCTGATCCCCAAAATGATGTGGTGACACAAATCAGGTTGCTCTTGCAACAAGTGCTTGACCTTCAATCAGGGCGAACAACCAAAACACCAAGCAACTTGTCTCCCTATCCATTTGATAGGAGCCTCGAGATGAAACCATTCCCCAAGGGATTTGAAATCCCCAAATTTGACAAGTATTGAGGGATGGGAAACCCTGAAGATCACATTAGGGAATTCCAGGTTCATTGCATGGAGGTTGCATATGATGATACTTATCTGATGCGGCTATTCCCTAGAAGCTTGGCAGGCCCCGCTATAGAATGGTTCTCTCGCTTGCCTTCAGGCATTAGAACATTCCAAGAAATTAGGGACACATTCATTAGGAACTACACATGTAACATTGCAATGGATGTTAGTCTTGAAGAATTATACGCTCTAAAACAAGGAAAGAATGAATCTTTTGCTTCATTCCTTCAACGATGGCGATCCAAGGCCAATCGGAGCAAGTGGACCATGCCAGAAGAACAACAAGTTTGCACCATCATAGCCAACCTTGAAGGCCGCTTGGCATTTCATCTTAAGGTTCAGGGCATCACCACATATGATCAATTGATCCCCATGGCGCTTAGCATTGAAAGAGCCCTTGTGACTCAACCCGCGAAATCAACATCATACCACGAACAACAAAACAACTGCCCACCATCCAATTAAAATGATAAACCCTGTACATGGGAAAGGAATAAAAATGTTACTAATGATGGTGTTGTCGATGCCAAGGTGGTCATTAGCGGTCCACGCCAACATACACCTGCATCGCAAATCCAAGCACAACACCAAAACACTCATCACACAACATACCAACCCAACAACAATCCAACCATCAATAACCTCAATGATCAAAGAGGACCACCCCAACGCAAAAGTTATCCAAAACAAAAATACACCATTTTGGGGGAACCACTTGAGGACATAATGAAAAAGTTGATTGATGAAAAACTCATCAAGCCTCCTACATTTGAAAATTACCAAGAACCCAATGTCAAACCTCCTTGGTATAATGAGAATCAACTTTGCGAGTTTCATAAAATCAAAGGCCACACCACAAACAGTTGCATGAGACTCAAAAATATCATCCAAGATCTCATCGATAAGAAAATCATAAATGTGGAACAACCTACGGGAAATTAGGATCTTAAGATATACATGAATCCGATGTCGAATCATGGTAACAAAGGGAATAAAAATGATAAAGGGAAGGGCAGTGAAAATCATGTGTATGAAACAGTCGTTGCGTCCCTAAATGAGGACTGCATGGTCATCACCATCAAAGGTGCCCATGCTGAAGAATGTGGAGTCACCACAAGAGGCGGAAAAGTCACCATCACAGGATCATCCCAACCAAATAAAGTCCCTGCATCCAGATCCATTCCTAATCGCTACAACATCCTAGATCAACTCAAGAGAACGTCAACACACATCTCCATCATGGAGTTGTTAAAAATATCATCAGCCCATAAGAAGATCCTTGAGGAAGCATTAGCCTCATCCACTATCCCTGCAGACCTTGATGCAGAACAATTCCAAGCTATGGTAAAAAATATCATAACGCCTAATCTTCTTGCATTCTCTGACCAAGATTTCCCTGCCCAACCATCTCACAACCATGCACTTCACTTGGAAGCCATTGTAAACAAGAGCAAAATCAAAAGGGTCTTGGTGGATGGAGGTGCAGGTTTGAACATCTATTCTCTCAGCCTCATCAAGCAGTTGAAAATATCAGAAGATTCCATTGATAAAGGAAAGGGCATCATGATAAGAGCATATAATGACCAAGAAAGATTTTCTTAGGGCACAATCAAACTTCCTATTCAAGTAGGGCCCACTCTCATGGAAACCACTTGTCAAGTCTTGGACCTCAACTTACTGTATAATATCCTCCTCGGATGCCTGTGGATTCATGCGATAAAAGCAGTAGCATCAACCTTCCACCAATGTGTGAAATTTACACATGATGGACAAGAGGTTACCATCCATGGAGATCCTGAACCGTTCTCATATTGCAAAAATCTTGAGGCAAAATATTACAAAATCCCCCAAGTGCCAAAGAATGATGAGGGCCCATCCACACCATACATTGACCCCGCCACTCTCGCGTCCACTTCTGCAACAGAGACACCCGCCATTCCCACCATTCCCACCATCTCCGACATCAAGCTCATCATCCAGGATGATGGTTGCGGAAGCTACAAGCTCCATAACAATGCTTTTGTGATAGGAGAGTTACCACAATCTCCTAGATCATGGGGACGCCCACAATAAAACCAAGCTTCCACATCGTGAACATATCCTAAAGAATATCCCAAATTCACAAGCTGGGGAGACCTTGGCCGGGAGGTTATTGAAGCAGATCCATCTCACATGTTGTATCGAGATGAAAGACCGACACCTGAATTACCAATGGATGAGACAAGCAAGGGCCTACAAATGATGCTCACAATGGGCTACAACAGAAATCAAAGACTGGGACAAAACGACAATGGGCTCATAGTACCTATCATGCCAGAGACGCGACCCATAACAAATCTTGGCCTTGGATGTACCCCTCCATGAATAACCATACATGGCCGAAGTCTTCCGGTTAGAACGGTTAATATCTTTCCTTAGCCAATACTAATGCAAGTACACTCACCAATATCCATAGATAGGGACATACATAACTTTATAACTGAGCCCTATATTAGTAGCGATGATGAAGATACTGTGACCAATCTACCTAGGCTATTCGAAGATACCACCCTGTGTATGATTAGCACCGTCTCCTTCGAACCAAACCAACAAAATCAAGAGATCCATTTAGTGTATCCCTAACTAATTGACTATGACCAACGAGGACCACCAGTTCTCGATACATTCAAAAATGATGAGGCGCTCTTAGAATTCATGGGATTGAGGGATAACATTCTAGAGGGGGATCACAAGGTAGGGTTTTTAATAGAGTTGGACACACACGCCTATTACAGAGAAACAATTGAATCCTTCAGTCGCAAAAGTGAGAAACTAAGAATCATATCCAAGTCTTTGAGTGAAAACCACCTTGTGGCACTCTCTGACAATAAAATAGTAAAAATAAAGGACGTATCCAATGGTGAAAACCTCTCTGAGGCGCCCGAGGATGAAGGATTCAATCTTCCTCTAAAAGCTATCCATCATGAGAAGTTAGTAGTTTTGGCCGAAAAATGCAATCCTGTCAACCTAGGAACAGAGGAGACCCCGCATATCACATTCTATGCAGAATCACTATTATCAGAAGAGCAAGAACTCCTAGCAGCATTCCTAAGGGAAAGGCAAATAAACTTTGCATGGAGTTATGCTGACATGTCGGGACTTGATCCAAAGACTGTGGTTCATCATTTAGCAGTGTATCCAGAAGCAAAACCTGTCAAACAAAAACTTCAAAAAATGCATCCTCAAATAGCCTTATTGGTCAAAATGGAGCTCAAAAAGTTGTTAGATGCAGGATTTATCCGACCAATTGATTATCCAGAATGGGTGTCAAATTTGGTACCTATTTCAAAACCTGACGGAGCCATTAGAATCTATATGGACTTCAGAGATTTAAACAAAGCATGTCCCAAGGATGATTTCCTGCTTCCCAATATCTACATGATAGTAGATATGACAGCAGGGTGTGAGATGCTATCATTAATGGATGGATTTTCAGGATACAACCAAATTATGTTAGCAAAAGAAGATCAACATAAGACGACTTTCACTTGTCCATGAGGGACCTACTGCTGGAACATGATGCCATTCGACCTAAAGAACGCAGGAGCAACCTATCAAAGGGCTATGACATTAATATTCCACGACATGATTCATAAAACAGTCGAGGACTATGTCGACGACATCCTAACAAAATCCAGAAAAAGAAAAGATCATATAGCAACCCTAAGCGCTATCTTTGACAGACTGGAGGAATACAAAGTCAGACTAAATCCCAAGAAGTGCATCTTCGGCGTACAATCAGGTAAATTGCTAGGATACATAGTCTCCATGAGGGGTATCGAGGTGGATCCAGCAAAGGTCAAAGAAATCCTCGAGATGGAAGCACCAAAGACACTAAGGCAATTGAGAGGTCTCCAATGCCAACTTCAATCCATCCAACGATTTACAGCACAACTGGAAGACAAGCATAATCCATATTCTCACCTACTCCACAAGGGGGTAGCATACAAATGGGATACAAAATGTGAGGAGGCATTTAACAAAATCAAGGAATACCTACTAACACCACCAGTGTTAATGCCACCTATCCCAAGAAAGCCATTGATCTTATATGTGTCAGTAACAGTAGCAACCCTTGGAGCCCTTCTTGCTCAGCATGATGAAAACGAAATGAAGAGGGCTATCTACTATATTAGCAGAACAATGGTTGGTCATGAGCTAAATTACTCATTCATCGAGAAAGCTTGCCTCGCAGTAGTGTTTGCATCCCAAAAATTCAGACATTACATGTTGGCACACAAGATAAAGCTCATCTCATAGGAAGGATGGCAAAATGGGTGATGATACTATCAGAGTATGACATCGAGTATGTAGAGTGAAAAGCCATTAAGGGCCAGGTTATTGCAGACCAACTAGTAGAAGCACCTATTTATTCTGAGAATCCTCTTGTCTCTGAATTCCCAGATGAATCCATTTTTAACCTCAACATAACAGACCATTGGAAATTATACTTCGATGGTTCATACACACAGCATGGATCAGGAGCTAGTGTCTTCTTCATCACCCCACAAGGGGATTGCATACCAAAGTCATACAAATTGGCATTTCCTTGCACTAACAACATAGCGGAATATGAGGCTTTGACTATAGGCCTCAAAATAGCAGTGCAATGGAACATCATAGCTCTCAAGGTGTATGGAGACTCTCAGTTGATCATAAATCAGTTCAATAATGAATATCAGACTAAGGATGACAAGCTCACTCCATACAAGAAATTGGTGGAGACTCTAAAGGAATCCTTCATAGACATAACATTTGAGCAGATTCCAAGAACCAACAACAGAGAAGCAGACGCCATGGCTACAATTGGGTCCCTATTAGACATCCCTCACAATGTTCTGAAATATGAATTTCTGATTGAGCAGCTTCTCATTCCCACATTCGAGGTACCAGAATTAGAATATGTGTGTGAAATCCTTGGTCCTGGCGATCCTTGGTATCACAAAATCTATACATATCTTCGAATAGGAGTCATACCCGCTGACCTACCATCAAGCCTAAAATGAACCTTTGTCAAAAAGGCATCCAGATTTGTGATCCTAGGTGATACCCTCTACCGTAGAAGCGTAGAAGGTACCTTACTATGTTGTCTAAATGCTGAGGAGGCATTAACCACTCTAACAAAAGTTCATAACGGTATTTGTAGCTCACACTCAAGTGGAATGACCATCGCCAAGAAACTGCTGAGGATGGGGTATTACTGGCCCACAATGGAAAGAGAGGCACATGATCATGCTAAGAGGTGTCTACAATGTTAGCAGCATGGGGACCTCATCCATGCTCCAGCTCAAGAGCTCCATCTGATCGTCACACCATGGCCCTTTTCACAATGGGGACTCGATCTCATTGGGAAAATCAAACCCACCTCATCTAATGGCCATAAATTTATTATAACTGCAACTGAGTACTTCACAAAGTGGGTAGAAGCCATACCCATGACATATATCACTAGGAACCAGATCTCAAAATTTATCCTGAACTATCTCATCTGTCGTTATGGGTTCCCACAAGCCATTATCTCGGATAATGGGACACCATTTAAGAACCAGGAGGTTCGTGACTTGTGCGAGAAATTCAAAATCCAACATCACTTCTCCACCTCGTACTATCCCCAGGGCAATGGCCAAGCAGAAGCTACCAACAAAACCATTCTCAAAATCCTTAAGAAAATAGTCAATGACGCAGGTCATGACTAGCATCTGTAGCTTAATCCCGCCCTTTGGGCTTATCAAACTAGCATCCACACACCCACCTGCGCCACCCCATTCTCCTTGGTCTACGGATCAGAAGTCGTACTCCCCATTAAGATCGAGCTCCCATCCCTCAGAATATCATTGCAAAACCTCATCACTGGTGAGGACTACCGGGTATCCAAGACTAAATGAGCTAGAGTTACTGGATGAGAGATGCATAGATGCTTTAAATCATTTGCAAGTCTATCAGAATAGACTCAAATGAAGCTACAACAAGAAAATCAGAAGCAGGACTTTCCAAGTCAGAGAACTAGTCTTAAAAGAAAATTAGAAGAATGTCCCAAACCCAAGCAGCAAAGGCAAGTTCGAACCTAATTGGTTAGGACCTTTCATCATCACAACAAGCTACAAATCAGGGGCATATCATCTATCAACACCCAAAGGGGAACCTCTGCAGGAGCCCATGAATAGCTCCCATCTCAAAAAAAATTATGCCTAAATATTCCAAGGCATAGAACCAAAAAATTCAAACAATTAGAAAAAGTCCTGAAAAAATGGTTACTTAGGTGAAAACCTGGCAAACAGGTGTCTTGGTGACAACAAAAAAATTAAAAAAAGCAAAAAATCCAAAAAAAATCATCCTCTAGTGAAAACTACTTCAGTGGCACTTTGGGCAAGTACCTTGGTGAAAACTTGGCAAACAGGCGCCTTGCGTAAATAAGCACTTTCCATCCACCAAGATCTTTGCGGCTTGTTCGGCATCATCCCTCCACTTCGCTTCCATCATCCATCGCATTCAGGTCTCCATCCATCATTCATCCACTCGCATCCGCACCATAGCTTGGTCCTGTTTTCGTATCATGATCCCTCCTAGTACTACTCAGCCCATCCTCAAGGTCAGTTTGTCCTGCCTTTATCGGGGTAGTCTATGGCATCACGCTGGGGGCACATTCTCATCGGATTGGATTCGTGTATGTTCTTAAAATCCTCAAATCAGAAAATCCAAAAACATCAAAACATTAGAAAATCCAAAAACATCAAAACATATTAAAATCCAAAAACAGGTCAAAAAGTCCAAAAACAAGGTCGTCTTGTCGAACTATGTCGTCTCTGAGCTTGAACGTAGGAAAGGTTGATCTTTGATCATCCCTCGAGACATTTAGGTCAGTCCTATAGGAGTCTGTCATAATAAACTGACATTTCATCATGTATATCTTTATCTGTAAATCAGTCAAGTCATCAGTCGAACTACGTGGTCTCTGCGTATATAACGTAGGCAAGGCTAATCCGTTGATCAACCCTCGAGGCCCCTAGGATAGGTCTTTAGGTTAGTCTCTTGGTCAAAATCTCAGAAAATCAAAAAAACATTGGAAAACATCAAAAATCAAAACATTTGTAAAACCCCAAAAAATACCAAAAATAGCCTCAAAACATTGCAAAAACTCCAAAAACATCTAAATATTTGAAAAAATCCATCTATCTCATCTCGGTTGCAACCGCAATAAACACCATCCATAATAACTGATCATCATCCTCAATCTTTGGTAGGAGAATTGGAAACAAGCCTAGCAGATTACAAGTAGAACTCCAAATGTCAAGTCTAAAGTCTAAGTCGGTGCGTAAGCAAGCTGGTTATCACTTCGTATTGGTAACTCATCATCTAAATTGGTCCCATATCAATCATCCCTTAGAACACTTTGGATAAACGAAATGACGTGTCGCCATCCATTAACATGTCCTAGGATGAATCCTTCCTACAATGGGCATTATCTTTTGGCAATAAGTTTTGGTTATCATCCCTAGAAAACACATCCTCTTTCTGTTAGCGGTATTGAAGAGCATCAATTTGTTTGTTTACTTGGTCTCTATCTTTTGACTTATCTTATTTTGCGCTCATTCCAAGGATATCTTGATGATATCCCAAAAGCAGAGGATTTAGAGAAATAGGAATGGGGCAATGATCATTATCTTTTGTCTGTTGTGCTTGTTGGACGCTCTTGTAATATAACCTCGGCGAATACTTGCTTTGTTAGGTATGTATGGAAGAGGTCTAGGGCAACTTGTTGACTATTCCATGGATAGGTTTACCTTTCTATGTTTTGGTCTGAGATGTCTAAAACTTCTGAAGCACATCCTAGCAAGGTTTTTGTATGTTAGGTATGAACAAGAATACTCCTATTTGTTTGTCAGGTCAAAGTCCATCACACTAGGTACAACGCCATCCCAGTTCCTTATACCTTGATGCATTGTACCATGTGTGTTATCAAACATAAGGAAATCAACCCTTTGAAAATCCCAATTCCTCGGCAAGTAATCATCATCATCATCATTTGCATTTGCATCATCTTGTGTCTTGTTGAAATGACTTCTTTTTTTACTAACCGCGCTAACAAGGTACTATGACAGTTGATCATCATCGCTATCATCGCCATCGATCCTGCATCCACAAATCATTAGCATATCACATAAACATATCATATAGGAAACATACACATTGCATTTTAAATCATCATATAAATAGGTTATCATAAACATTTTCATAGATAGATGCATACATGTCATCGCATTCCACCCATTACATTACATCTCATGGCATTATATCAATCATTGCATAAATATTCATTTGCATTTCACAACCATTCCATATTACCATCCAAATCATCACATAACATCTACATAAGCATTCCATAATCATTTTTGCATAATCATAACAAATAGGTATATAAGCATTTAATTCATTAAGGCATACGTATTCGCATAACATCATAACAACACATTACATTACGCATCAGCATATCACTTTGCATAAACATATCATCGCATCACATACATCATCATTTATCACGTTTAGGATAATAACATTTGTTATTCTAAGCATATCAAAAAACCATATCATGCTGCATTTAAATTTGCAACATATTACGACCATTGCATTATCATAAATAGATCATCACATTTTGCATATCATAATCATAACGCATACATCATTAGAAATAAAAGCATCCATAGCATATAGAAATACACCATGCATAAAAAGTACGCAATACATCGCATCAAAATCAGCTCATATATATCATCAATATCACTGTCATAATACAAGGAATAAATCAGATCACTGTACATATATGTCAATCAGTACAAAATGCCAGTCGGGCTATCAAAAACGAGCCCATAAGGCACAAAAAAGTGTATCATCTGGATCAAGCTTGATCTCTGTGAATACTGCCCTCACCCCTGTCATCGTGACCCTCTGCTGGTCTTTGACTGGCCCGCTCTGAGTACTCAGGGATCCAATCTGCTCTAGGTATGGTGTCATGATAGGCTCGGCGGTAGTACTCTATCTCTCATATAGCATCCCTGTAAGATTGAACCGACACTATACCCTAGGAAGAGGAGGTTGTCATGCTCTCAATCTGCTACCTGCGGCCTAACTCTGTGGCTACCTATCTCTACTGCACCGCTTGATCCCTCTTCGCTTTGAGCTGCTCTCTCTCAGCCCGCGCCTGATCCCTCTCGGCTGTCACAACCTGAACTTGTGCCTACAACTGTGTAATCAATGCATCCTGACCATCTGCCTATCCCTATGGCTGTGCCCATGGCTACACGTGAACCTGGTCCTCACCCTCGGCTTGTGGTGGTGGGACTGGTGGATCTTGCTGCTGGTCCTACATGTGGACATCCCCGTGACCCAGCGAAATTGGGGGCACACCTGGTGGATTTCGCTGAACCTTAGCCCTCGATCCTCACCCTCGTCCTCTCCCTCTGCCTCTGACCCTGCGTACCTCTAGATCCTCACCTAGAACAGTCAGCCGAAGAGGAGATCTGAACCAATCTATGTAGGCCTGTGTGGTGCCCGAATCTTCCAGGCCCTGATCATAAGCCCACGGACGGGCCACCAACTGTTGAAAACTGTCAACTGCCTTAGATGTAGGAATGTCATGTCCCCATGACACCTGTGTCATGCTGCATACAAAGACGGCTACGTAGTCATCATCTGGACGATCCTATGGCTCTTCGAACTGACGCTGTACACACCCAGGTAGGTATCTCTCAATCATCGTGTGCTCACGCCCCTGCATATATCTATCCTGGCGACAATAGAAAAGCTTAGCAGCATCGTCGACCCATTCGAGTTGACCAAGGTATGGACACCAAGTAAAGACAAGAATCTCGTCCAGGACCCGCCTCTAGTATGGGATCCCATGATCGCCGGTGTGTGTGAAGGACACACTACCTCGGTATCGTGCCACAAGGGCATCCTATGCCCCCATCAAAACTGGAACGACACGTGGATGCAACACGAAAAATGTGCTCCCATGCCTAGACATGGAGAAGTGTCACTCTGGCCCCTAGCACTCTGGCATCCACATACACGTACTCGTGTAAATCTCTATAGAGTGACACGAGAAGTACATGCCCCAATGCAAAACAAACTGGCCTGTCCTGGATCATCCGCTCCCAGCAATACCCTTAGTTGGGACTAAAGTATCACCCTTGTCTGTTTGGGGCAACCAAACCTAAAATAATCATCGCAATTGCCCAACAGAAGGAGGTGCGATGACCCTGTAGCGCTCCAACTCGATCAGCCCCTCGCAGTAGATGATGTCTTGTGTGGTAAGGATTCTGGTGCAGGACTCACGTCCCTCATCCATATCGTAGATCACCTGGTGGCCATGAAAGGGAAATCGAAGAATGCGCCAAACATCCTCCAAAGTGACGGTTGCCTCACCAGTGGGGAGATGAAATGATGACGTTTCGTTGTGCCACCTCTCGGCCAGTGCTGACAACATCCCTAGGTGTGTGCGCACAGGCGCCGCGTAAGCAATGTGCCATAGTCCTGCGACCCCCAGTCGATCCTGGTCCCTGTCGCTCAGATCTTGTAAAACGCTCACCAAGTCTTGCGACCGGTGCTCCCGAGAATAGAGCTCCCTAGGCCCGTCCTGCATCAGGGAAAACCAACATGTTAAATTTTTTGGAAAAATCCTGGCCTAACGCTCCAAACTCGTTTCCAGCGGCGTAGTTTACGAAGGCGTCGCAGTTTGAGTTTCCTCAAACTCTGTTGCGCGAGCCCAAAATGAGCCAAATAATGCCGACATAGCGCACTTTATCCCCAGCGTCGCAATTTGCATGAAAAGGGCGCCGCCGCGGTGCACTTTTCCCAAACTGGCCCGCCAAGCCCGAGCCCAGTGGTGGAGTTTCTAAACTCCAAACTGCACCGCTGCAGTGCAAAAAGGCAATTAGCGGTGCAGTTCAAATGTTGAGCGGTGCTATAATAGCACTGCTGGAGGCGAGCTCATCTTTAAAGGGCTAATTAATGCATTAAAAGGAAAAAATTAAGCATAGGTAAGGGTCATATACCGGTGCCCTGATGCCATGCGGCTGCTGGTATGTCCGAACTCGGTCCGAGATGTGCAGGAGAAGCTGTCGTTGTGCCATATCGTCAGAGGGTCAGAGCTCAAATCGCAAATTTGCTAGCGGAGGTGTGTGAAAATGACTTGAAAGTGACCCCTCGGACCCCTTTTAAGCCTAAAAATTAGGGTTTTTAAACCCTAAATGGCTGTCTTGTTAGGGTTTCAGACCTCCAAACTTGTTTTTGTCCGTTTGAGGCTTGTTTTTCATCGTTTTATTGCATTTAGACACGTTTTGAGTCTCTCGGACCCCTTTCGTACATGTTGAGCACTTTGTCACCTTTTTTCGTGAGATCACCCAAAAAATTAAAATTTTTGTCTGATCTCTTGAGGGGGCATTATAATGGCATGTTTTCTCCCGCCATGTAGCAGTGGGGCAAGTTTTTAAATATCAATTTTTTTTGGCTTTGATCGAAATCGTTTATTCTTTGAACCAATGCAACGAGTGCATTGATTCAAAGAGGGACAAAATGTAGACATTGAAAATATACTGATTGACATCATGCATCTGATCCTGACTTACTAACATCATTTCTTCTGGAATCATCCCTCGGTCTAACCATTTAATCAAATTCCCCTATCTGATTAAATTCATCAATATTCGTCTCTTAATTAAATAAATCATTTTATCTAATCAAGTCAATCTCTTTTGTTAATTAAATTAATCCATCTAATCTAATTATCCCTATTTAATTAAATAATCAATTTATTTGATTAAATCTCTAAAGTCTATCCATTAAATTAAATAAATTAAAACTTTATTTGATTTAATCTAACACCATCCCTTTTAATGAAATAAATCAAAATCCTTATTTAATTATCCTCTTATCATATTCTTCTCTTATTTGATGTAAATAAATCCACAAATCTAAGTCAAATAAGTCACATCATCTAATCTCTTGTTAAATTAATTAATCCTTGATTAATTTAACCTCATCTCATGTCATATCCTCTAGATAATGCAAGTTGCACATGAAAACAGATTTAATTCATTTATTAAATCTCTATTTTCCTCACAAGGCATCTTTTGGAATATTCTTTCAATTTGAATTCAAAAATTCCAAGTCAATATGTACATCCAACAAGGCATTTAAAACCTCTTACATGTCCTTTTGCCTTGAGCCAAGTGGCATTTATTGCATTTTCCTTTCCCTCTTACATGTTATTTCAACAAATTTGAATTTCAAATATTGGCATTTATTGGCACAAAACCCAAATCTTGCACAACCATCATCCATTCATAGCTTGACAAGTGGCACTGTATCATTGGATGAATGTTAGTCCCACATTTCTAAAATTTGGACTTTCATCCATCTTGAAATCCTATAAATGAAGAGCTCCTCTCCTCATTTGATCATCCACAAACATTGAAAAGTTACCATGCTAAAATACTTAGCCATTTCCATCCATCATTGAGTTCTTAGCTAGGATTTTTGTAGATTTGGCTTGGAGTTCTCATTTTTCATCAAAGTGGATCAATATAATCTTCAACATTCGAAGATTGCATCTTAGGAATTGGGAAAGGGCCAATTTTCACATCAAATTGGCACCAATTCCCCCATGGGATCATGAGTTTGCACATCTAATTAAGATTTTATCTTGTTTTTTTCATTTGCATTGTGTTCTTCAATATTTTCATTCCTAGTTTGAGTTGTAAATGGATTTCATGGGGAATCCTTGTTTTAGCTTGCAATTCCTTGTCTAACTCGTTTATTCGTGTTGTTTTGCAGGTACTAGGAAAAGGGTTCGCACACCCATATATCACCAACTGTCTTAACTATTGTTGATCAGCTGGTGTCTCTAGAATTTGGGGCAGCAACTGAGTAGCTTGTGAAGTGCTGTGAATGAGATTCAAAATATATTGCTTGTGTTGTTGGGTTTCAGCCTTGAGGGCTGCCTTATCCTCTCCATCTTTAAGCACTCTATCCTGAAGATTTTCTGCTACAACTTTGAACAAATTTACATCTGTATGCCATGTGCTTTTGCTGAGATTGGCCTTAACCATTATGAAATCATCCACCTCCACTTCATCAATATTTTTATCTTCTGGGAGCGTAGTGTTCTCCATAATCATCTCATCATTTATATTTTTTTCAAAGTGAACTTGTTTCTTTGCTTTCTTCATAGGTGCATCTTGATAAATGTTATCAAGTTCATCAAAGTTTAGCTGATATGAAGGCCTCCTCTTCCTTCCTAGGGAGCTCTCAAGCCAAGACGTGGTGTCTCTACTAACTTCTCTAGGAGGTTTGGTTGCAACTTCATCAACTTCTTCATTTTCTAAATCAATGTGAATTAGTGAAGACCTCGGTGATGGTTGAAAATCATGCGTCAAAGGCATTTCTTCAGCTTCTTTTTGTAGCACAGGCTCTTCTAGAGGAACTTTCGCTACAACTACTAGCTGCTGTTGTAGAATTATGTTAGAAAAGTCCAACCTTCTCTTTACATTCTTTGTTTCTTTGCTACCATTTACACCTTTTTGAGGATGACTTATAGCCTTTATCTTTGGTTGTGATCTAGAAGAGGAAGGAAGGGACTGTACTATTGGTGGCTTTGCTACTGGAATAACTTTCTTCCTCTTGAGGCCTAAGAAAATCTTGTTGTTTTTAATGACTTGGCTTGTTCTTTCTTCAACTGAGATGCACTCTTTGTTGGACCAATTGACTTGTGGAAGAGGTTGCCACTCAATTTGGTTTTGAGTGTACATTTGAAGAAGCACATCTCCATCATCATCAGATAATCCCTCAATATATTTTGACAAGCAATATTTCATCTGATGGAGTGTAAACCTGTTGTTACCATGCCTCCATACCTCAAAATCATCTTTGCAATTAGCCCAAAAATCTTCAAGTGCGAGCACATGAGCATAATTCTGACCAAGACGAGATGCAAAGACACCATGAGGGTTGTATGATCGTCTCTCACTGAATGGCTTGAGACCAAAATTAGATAACTCATCCCCCATTAACTTAGCATCTGTCGATGATATGCATCTATAGATTCCCAACTCAAATGGAAAATTGAAGGCAAACTTCTTTTGATTCCGCAAGAAAGTGTGAACTTCATATACTTGCCTCAGGAACTCCATGAAAACTACTCCATCTGAAGGATATCTTGGCAACATGCATGGAGAACTTGAGAATTCGTACACATTGATGTAAGTGAAGGTAGGAAACTGGATGAACCAATCTGCCCACTCTTCCATCGTTGCCCTGGTAGTTAATGAAATTTGTACGTGCAACTCGTTGTCTAGGTCTCTCACTGTATGCATCAAAAATACCTCATTCACCCTTTTATAGTGATGTGATGATTCCGAGAACTCCAACTGAGGGTAATGATTATAAAAATGTTGCACATCCAGGGTTCCCACAGTGTTCAATCCTTTGAATTTACCTTGAAAGGCCACTAGATAGACTAGATATGAAATCATGTGGAACTTGTGGATTTTGAAGTATTCAGTTATCTGGTGATGAAGACTATCACTGATCAAGGTTGGCCAATCATAGAATTCCATTTTCTTCATGATATGAGATATGACGTAGAACATCCAAGGCTGGAATTTTGTAGCTTCCATTTGACCGGTGACTTGATTGAGCAGGGTGATCATTATTGCAATCTCATCCTTGAATTCTCCATGCCTGACGTTCCTTGGCAAAGTTTTATGTTTTTCTTTCATCCATTTTTGTGCAACTTTTTTGTGATATTTCTTGTTGTGCATGTCCCAAACCTTTTCACATTCTTCAAAGGAGATGGTTAAACTTTCATCCCAAGGTGGTATTGAAAAGCATTTTTTGATCATATCTGGCTTGAGACTGCAAACCAGGGTGAAGCCACAATAGTGGTTTACAATTGAAGTGAGGAAGGAAAACTCATAGAAAATGAATGCATGGAAAAAAAATTGATTTTAGGGGTTCGTACGAACCTATTGGTTCGACCGAACACATTAGGGGTTCGCTAGAACCTAGGTTCGAGCGAACCCTCCTAATACTTTCCCATCAAAAAAGCCATCAAAACCGCTTATAGAAGGGGGTTCGAATGAACCTGGTTCGAGCCTTAGGGTTCGCCGAACCCCCTTTATTCCTCATCCCCTCCCCGAGACACAAAAAACCTGAATTTTGTCACTTCAAAGCTCGGGTTGAGGATGAAAATGGAGGAATCTTCACAAACCCAACGAATTAGGTAGTCCTTAGAGCGAGCTATCCAACGAATATAATTTTAATATGTTTTGGTTTTATTATTATATTTTTTTTTAGTTTTATTAAACATAGGTTTTTCATCGAAAATGAAGGTCTTTGCTCTGCACATGTGGAAAAATAGAAAATTATCAAAAATTTTTTTGAAAAATATGAGTGCACAGATATTGAAGTCCTTGATCCAACAAAAAAAATTGAATTTCGATATATAAAAAAAGTTATGTGTTATAATGGTCCGCTATGTCTAAATTGTAATTGGTTTGACTTGAAACTTGATTAAAGAAAAAATATTCAATAAAAATGTCTAACCAAGTGGAAGCACTAGACATCAAAGTTACAAATCTAAATTGAAAGAATTAGAATTTTATCCTTCATGGAAAAAAGTTATGCATTATACGTCCACTTTTTAAAAATGTTGTTTTAAAAACCAATTTTGGGAGATGGAAAAGAAGTGCAATCGATTCCAAGAATTTTGAAAAAATATTTTTAGAATCTACAGACAAAATGTGATGAGACTCTAGTTTTCATCATCTTCAAATTCTTCATGGTTTAGCTGCTATAGGTGTCCGAATGTGAAGATTTAGTTTTAAAAAATAATTTCAGTGTCCAGTTTGGCCAAAAATTGTAAACCACTATTGTGGGATCACCCACCACTCTTCCATCTACTATTTGAATCTCCCGTGTAGTTGGATTGTAATGCTTGATTCAAGCAATTACAAACTCTAGACTTTGTACTGAGATGGGAATTGATGTTGCTGCTAGTAATCCAAAATGATCAAGGTGCCTGATTGCAACATTGCCTACGTCTTCCAAAGCATGCAAATTGAACACTGGTTTGACATGATGCAAGTCAATTGCAGCTATTTTGATGAAATCATGGTATAGCACTAATTTGGTCTTGAATTTGATGGGAGAGTACTCCATACTGAAAAACTTGAAGATTGAATGTAAACTTGACTATGTTTGGACAAGTTTTGCACAAACCCTAAATTTAGCTTGCTGATTTTTCTTCTTTAAATGGGTAGATTTTTTGAAAAAATATGAGATATGGGTTTTGTAGAGAATTTTATTACAAGAAGACCCAAATCATTTTTAAATTTTTTTTGATGGCTAGTTGAAAAAGCAACAAACCCTAATTTTTGAAAATTTTGACAAAAAAGCTGAGAGTTGGGTTTTGTGCAAAATCACATTTGAAAGGGACCCAAATGATCAAATGTTGAATATACTGAAGTTTTCTTGGACATGTATGCAAAAATTAGGTTCTTGAAAATTGATTTTTTTTTCCAAAGTTGTTTAGAATCAAGAACCCAGCTGACCTAGATTGCTGAAAATTGAAAAATATGATCTCTTAAAAATTGAAGCCCTGGATGAAAAAAGCATGAAAAAAGGAGCCTCTATGTGAGCTGATTTTGAAAATATGAAGAACTCTAAAAATTCTTCAAGTTTTAGCCTTCAAATTTTGAAAGAAGGAAAAATTCTTGGTTTCTCCTCTCTTGCCTTGAAGTCACCTGCAAAACATTATGAAAAATGAATGCACAAGGCTGCCTTAAATAAGTTTTTAGGTTGAAAGCTACTTTGTTTCCTAAATTTAGAGTTGTGAAACCCTAAAACAAGTGCATTGAACTTGGGTGCTTTCTTTTTGATTTTTTCTTTGAAATTCTTTGAAAATTTCTTTAAGGCATGAGAGTTTGGACACCTCCCTTGAAGGACTTAGCCATTTTTTACTCTTTTTCAAAACTTAGCTTGATTTTGACCTCAGTTTGGCTTTGAATTCCATAGGTTAGGTTGATGTTGTGATCTGGCAGAACAATGCATTGTGAAGCTTGATCAAATCTGATGAGATTTTTCTAGAGGCAACTTCTGATAAAAACTTCATTTGATCCCCCAAAATCATGGGCGCCCTTGGCTACCTGGGGCACTCAGGTTTACTAGTGTTAGCCATTTTTTTACAATTTTCAATTTCTTCACGTTTACCCCTTCTTTAGATGATTTCACAATTTTGGATGATCTGGAGGTTTGACGAATTGATGGCTGGGCTCGCTGGATAGCTTAGAGGATTCTAAAGGGGGTCTCCTAAGAATGATATTTCCTGAAAGCTAAATCTTGGGCGCCCCTGGCTACCTGGGGTGCCCAACTCCTCCATAGTTAGTTTATTTTTTGAGATTTTTACCTTTGCTTTTGACTTTTGACATTTTTCTCATGTTTACCCCTCCAATCAGTCTGTGATATCTGGTGATTATCAACTCCAATGTACATGCTAGGTGATCCTACAATACTGGTTTACAATTTTTGGCCAAACTGGACACTAAACTGATTTTTCTAACTAAATCTTCACTTTTGGGCACCTATAGTGACTAAATTGTGAGAATTTGAAGATGATGCAAACTAGTGATTTGTGACATTTTTCTATAGATTCTAAATATATTTTTTTCAATTTTTTGGAATCATATTGCACTTCTTATTCCATTTCCTTCAAAAACTAGTTTTTTTCAATAAACACCATTTTTAAGGAGTGATGCTCACCATATACAACATAATTTTTTTTTCATGAAGGATAAAATTCTAATTTTTTCGAATTTAGATTTATAACTACGATATCTAGCGCTTTCATTTGGTTTCATAGTGTTTTATTGAATATTTTTTCCTTAATCAAGTTTTGAAGTCAAACCAATTACAATTTAGACATAGGCAGACTGTATACAACATAACCTTTTTTGTAAATATCGAAATTCAATTTTTTTTTGTTGGATCAAGGACTTTAATATCTAGTGCATTGATATTTTTCATTTTTTTTGATAATCTGCTATTTTTCCTCCACATGTGTAGAACATAGAGCTTGATTTTCAGTGAAAAAGCTACATTCACAAGAAATAAAAAATAAATATAATAATAAAAATAAATTTATTTAAAATTGTACTTTTTAGGAAGCTTATAATAAGGACTACATACTTACAAAAAATAAATTTTAAATGAATTCATTTGATCCCCCAAAAGGTAAATCAAAAGTGGTTTTTTATCAGCATTTTGATAAGTGTAAAAGAGACTCCGTTATAGGTATGGTTTAAAACTAGCAGGGTTCTATACAAGGGGGTTTCATCTAAGGTGGTTCGATCAAACCCTCTTTAATGAGAATCCTTTAAATGAAACTTTTCAAGGCTTAAATCATTATATTTCTAAAAATATGTGATTTTAGCAAAAATCAAGATTTCTTGGAAATTGTAAACCAACATTGTGGGATCACCTTGTTGATGATTGCGTTGGAGAGCTTGATCAAAACTGAAGGAGACATGTTGGAGACTACAATTGCAAATTTGATGTTTTAGAGCTTCAAATCCTTAGGCACCTATCTCCTCCTAGGGCGCCCAACACTGCATACTTAGTCATTTTTTACTCTTTTTCATCCTTCAAATTTGAAACCTCATGTTATGTCCTTTGTTCGATTTGAATTTTCCAGCAATTGACAAGTTTGATGACCAGGCTTAGATATCCACTACGAAGCTGGTAGGATTCTAAAGAGATTGATTGATTTGGAAAACCCTAATTGCTGGATCCGAGCCTCCAAAACTCTAGGCACCTATCTCCTCTTAGGGTGCCCAGAATTTTAGACTTCGAATATTTTTTGATAATTTCATGATTTGCACTTTGCTTCTTTATTGAAACCTCTCCGATCAATCTCAAATTCTGACTGACTGGTTGATCAGATGGTTGTGCTGATGGATTCAATGCAGAGCTGGGAAGATTTTGAGCAACATTGTCTGGGATGAGCAAACCCTAATTTCATCATTTGACCTCCTGAAAGACTGGGCGCCTATCTCCTCTTGGGGCGCCCATGCTTGGCAGTGTTAGTTATTATTTTGCAATTTTCAACTTTCTTCCTCATTCCACGTGCTTTCTATTATTTTGACCATTGAAGATGAAATTTTTTCTAAGGCATGAGCATCTAGGTGCCTGGATTGAGTAGGGTCGCTTGAACTTCCCAAAGTTAGCTAAAATTATACAATTTTCATGATTCTTCAACTTCTATTCTTCGTTGTTCATCCCTCAATCATTTGTTGCAGTTTCTTGGTTTGAGCAGTGCCTAAGACTCTAAATCTGACACCTGGCAGTTGAACAACCTCCATTAATGGCCTTGGATCTCTTGAAAAAGCTTTTGAAAAAGCATAATAAACCCACTAGGGAAAAACTGATCTTTTTACAACTATGAGTAGACCAGCCTGATGAGGAAGTATTTTTAGCCAATCAAAATTGGTTTGAACCCTAGGAGCCAAACTTTCTATTTTTAGAAAATTTTGCTAACATCTATTTAAGAAGAAACCCAAAAAAACCTATAAAAAGTTCTATTTTTAGAAAGTTTCTAAAAATAGAATTTTTCTTAAAATTTAGGGTCGAAAAACTGAGATCTAGGTTTTGTAGACTTGGTTGTTCTAAGCAGACCCAAATTGTTAGATTTTGAAAATTTTGAGTTTTTGACCCTCGTGCAAGACATGCAAATTCCCAATTTGACCATTTTTGACAATTTTAACAAGACTTTTGACCATTTCTTCAAATGCGTAAGTGTAGCGAAAATTTTAATTTAGGGTACAACACATTGTCATAAGAATAGAAAAATCAATTATTCATTTGAAAGCAAGGTATTATTAGATTCAATTCCTAAGCTCTAGATTTTGTTACATTCAATTGCTAAGCTCTACAATAGAGAGTTAACAAATAATTAATACTTGTTAATTTTTTGTGGCAAAGTAATGAGTTAATAAATACTTGTGAATGAATGATATGTGACATGGAAGTAGAGACAATCATCAGTAGGGTTTGAAGCCATCTTTTTATTATTTGTTTTATATAATTTAAAAAATAAACGAATTGCAAGTATATTTTTTTTAAAACTTTCAAATAAACTCATTGAATTTTATGTAGATTTATTAAAGATATATATATTAATTATTTAAATTAATAACTATTTATTGCTTATATCAATTAATAATAATTAACTTATGATTGTTTATTTTTGTAAAATTAATTAACCTACATAACCCGTGAGGAAAATTATTTTTCCTTTACTGTAGGTACTCGTTTCTGTTTTACTCTTATATGCAGGGATTTTCGGCAATCTCAATCGTAGGGTGGGATTCGGAACGACCTGGTTCTCGGGGGCAGTACTGATAAAGATTGCCACCAAAGGATGAAGTTTATTGTGAAAGCATACAACAATGGCACACGAGCCAGAACAGGAACACTTTACCTGGGCCGTCAGGCCACTTCGTTAGATACTCCTTGCTTATTGCTGGCTACCAGGAAGGGCCTCCCCCATTTCCTCACCCCTGATCTTCTTCACTCTCTTCATCCTCACGCACGAACTCTGCAGTTCACCCCTCTTCATTTGTAAGTGTTCTTCTTTTAGCTAATTTTTTTGCCTAGCCAAACTGTTAGCATTAAGCTCTGATACTGGAAGGTACTTAAAAAATGGGAATTCATTTCTCAGTACTGTATCAAGCTAGGCAAGTAGAATTCGACAGTTGGGCTTGGTAAGCTGCGATTCACGTTTAGAACATTCGAACTAGAGCAACCGCTATTAGCGATTTGGCAGCAAGTTATCCAGAATATTGGGATTTGGACTGGGCAAGACCATTCCAACTTGGCCAAAAAGTGGGCAAAAATTTAGGCATAATTGTTAATGTTTTAATTTGTTACTTTCATGACAACACAAAATGAAATATTGTTTATGATAGAATCACTATTCAAATAAGGGGAAGAAGCCCTTTGAAACTTAACTAAATCTAAAAAATTAATAGAATTTACAAATATACATATTGTACAAATTATCCCTTGAAATTTTGTATCAAATGTAAACATTTACTTTGACCATGTTTTTGCCTCGAATGCAAAGATGGATTATCAACAGTCAAGGCTGCAGCGATATTTTTAGATTTAAAGAGGACTAACCAACTAAACATGAATAAACACAATTTTTTACCAGTTAAAGCAAAGACTAGTGTTCAACTGCAAACAAAGATTCAACTAAATAACATCAACATATGCCAATTACTGGCTAAATTAGAGACCAATATGTTAGCATCAGCATAGGGAATGCTAAAATGAACAAACATGACATGGTTCCATGAGATAAATTGGAAAATCAATAAGCAAACTTATTACTTTAACGAACAATGAGTAGCATCAACATAAAGTTTGATCAAGTTTTCAATTTAGTTTACTTCATGAAATTACAAACATAAGTTTAACAATTATTGAATAACAATAACAACTAAACATTTTCTGTAGTATAAGCTTTATATTCACCACCTTTCGCTAAACACAAATACAATGACTTCACTTTAACTTTCAAATGGCAGTCTGCAGCATAATTCTGGCATCAATTGTCTCTCCATCCCTTTCACAATGTGTTTTTGACGCATATTTATAGCTTTCAAAAGTAGCTTCTAGGGCTGAAAATGCTAATAAAATAATTGCTTTAAAGCAATCCTAATCTCTTTCCTCTGCAATACTAAAAACTGCCTCAAATAAGCTTTCCTATGCTTTAAAATCTGCTTTTGTTTCACGAGTGTCTGAGGAGGATGAGGGCACCATAGGAGTTTAAGTGAATTTTTTTTTCTAACTGAAAATGGGCATTTGATTTTGTCCTTTTAGTTGACTAACATCCTTGTTGCCTTTTTATCTACCACTGCCACTGTAGTCACTCTTTTAAGGAGGCATTGCCACCTTAAAAATGAGACTTAACTTACATTTTTCACTTAATGTTTGCTTGTCACACTTTCTTGTCATAACCAGCCTTGTTGCACTTTTTAAGTGGCATTGCCACATGAAAGCTGCGATTAAAAACTTCAACAACTCTTTTATGCTTGGTCTTGGTTTTGTGGATGGATTGTGAGTTGAGTTGCCATTTGTAAGTGGCATGCCATTGAGGATGTGTGATTTCCATTTAGACTTTATTTTTTATCAGCTGGTTGCACATTTTATCCAGTGCTTCCATCCTAGTCATGCTTTTTCCTTGGTTGGCCCTCCTAAAATGTGCAAAATTTTCTGAAATTTTAGAATCTTTTATGCTGGTCGCACATTTATGCCATCATTACCATTTGCATCTCCATTTTTGCTTGAGTTGTGAGGAAAGTGCGAAAACAACTTATGATTTAGAATTGTTTTCATCTTGTTGTGTTTTCTTGCTACCATCACTCGCATTTTCACCTTTTTGAATTATGTATTAATTATCACACTTTCGAACCACCATTGCAATTTGAGTCACATTTTGTAATGTTGTTACTAACACTCACTTGTTTGGACATAGTGTTGAAAAGACATTGAAAAACTTGTTTCATCCCATTGTTATTGCATTTAGGATCACATGGTTGACATTCTATCCATAATTCTTCAATGCTAACCATCTACTAGATTGATTTCCTCATTTGGGATTGATCTATGAACATTATTAGTGGACAAACATAGACCTATACCTAATGATCTTTGAAGACAAGGAGGATAACTTAGTCGACATTAATTGGAAGGACAAGTGTCAGCGTATTCGACAAAATGTTACAAGAATGGCATGAAAAGGAAATTTTCACAAGGGGAACCAATTTTGGTTCTAGTAGTGGCTCTTTTTGGGGACCATGGGGCATACTTGTGTCATAGGAAAACTTCAAAATCTTTGGAAAAAAAGTAGAGTCAAATCAAAACTAACACCTAATCTAAACAATAAGAAAACACATTACAAGAAAAGGGAAAAGCCTTACAACATCACAAACATTGGGAAAGACAACATTACCTACCTATCTATGGATGAAAAGAAACATATTGACTAGATAAAATTGTTAATGGGTTAGGAAAAGTAACAACCCCTCCTTTCAAGTTGAGGCTCTAATAGTGGGATGTCATATCTTGAAAACCTTTTTAATCTTTTCTTGATGATCCAATGTTTAGGTGGGTAGGAACAATTGTGCAGCTAAAAACTTAGCACAAATTGGTTGATGTTTATTGGTTCTAGACAATCCTCTTCCATAATTAAAAATCTTTCAAGTAATTGGAGATATTGTGCTCATTTTTTCAATAGATTTGGCTTGATTTTGTGGCTATATCACGTCTCTAGGGACAATGAGCTTTGCATATCTCATTCTCTCTTTTTCTCTCGTCACTTTGGCATACTCGATCCTAAATTTAGTCCAAGCATCTACTTCTAGGAAAGCCATATTATGTTGAAGAAAATTCTAATCTCATGCTCTTGAATGTTTGGATCCACCATTGGTTTTAGCTATACACCTTGTGCTTGCAGTTCCCATTTTTATTGTGAAATTTGAATTTGATAAATCATCTATGTTTGAGTCTTCCATTGTCAAAAAATATATGTTGGAAAGATGCATTGTCTTGAATTGTCTTATGCTACCATCCACCCTCTTCTGGCTTAATAGTGGTACACAATAATCCTATATACTCATCTCGTCTTTTGACATTGAATCATCTCTTCATGATGGTGGGTTTTGGGTAAACTTGATCTCTTCTGTTTCAATCATTTCTTCTTCTTCATTCAATAATCTCTCTTCTTTTGCTATATCTATCTTTGTTTCTAGCCTAAACATTGAATGCTCAACCTCTAGTTCTTTGTTCATTTTCTTGTGAGATTTTGGAGATGAAAGCGTGTCACAACTAGAGAGGTAATTCATTGTGTCATCCATGAAGGTAGGTCATTCACAAGATTTTCTAAGTAGATTTCGAGATCAGGCCTTGTCTCTACCATAAATGCTTATGACATGATGTATGCTCTAGAGCCGCCTTATCCTCAAGTATAGGATCTCACCTTTTCATCTAATTGTGCTATTTCCTTTGTCTCATCTTGTGTAGGCTCTTCAAACATCCCTTAAAATGCAGATAAGAATTCTTTTGATGCATCTTGCTCTACCATGCAATCAATGTCTGCTTGTTCAATGGAAATAATTGAATCCTCATTGTGTTCTATGAATGCTTGGGAGACCTTATTATCATCAACAAACATATGATATGTAGTTCCTTCTATTATAGAAGCTTGTTTTCTTACATAGAGAATAGGCAAGGCCTAAGAGATAGATGGAAAATCTAACACTTGCTCTTGATTTATGGAAGAAGTAAATGCAAACTCTTGAAAAATAGTCACCTTTGATGGCTTCTCCCATTGATGCTCTTCATGTACTCTCCTTTTTTCAAATCTTTGTTCTTTAACAACTTTTGATTCCATAAACATGTAGAATCATTTATAATATGTACTTCTGGCACAAATCGGTGTATATTGATTGTAAACTATCTTAGAGTCACCATATGGTTCTTCATACAAATGTCTCAAGTTACTTGAGAACCTTTGATAATGTGACCTAGAAATTGCCTAGAGCTGCATATGTGTTGCATGTTTGGACAATGTTGACTATCACTGTTGCTTGTCTCATGGGAAGAACAAAAATTGTTGATTTTACCATTAGGAGGTGCCTCTAAAGCAAATCGTTTAGGTGGAGGTGGTAGTTGAAAGCGATCATTTGTATTATTACTTTGAAGATTTTCTTGATATTGTTGGGTTGGACTATGTTGTTGATATTGCCTCTTTATGTTAGTCACATTGTTTACCACTTGTTGTAAGAGAGGAGTGGTGGGACTTGGGATCATGGGCTTGATGGAGTGTTTTTTGGTTTCATTGATAATGATCATGTCATCTTCAAGCTTGACTAGTCGTGCTTGGGCTCCTCCAAGCTCATCAATTTGACAAGTTTTAATAAAAAATACAATTTTTGACAAAAGGGCATTGATGAAGCAACTTGGAAGAATTTGTGAAGAAGGCCTCAAAGTCAAGTTGATTCTTTTGATGAGGTGGTTGAAGCCTGCTAGAAAATTTGTCATGGGCTCGTTGTTATCCTTCTTTGCATTTGAGAGTTGAGCAAATATAACATGACCTTCCTTGGTTGGTTTGAAGTGTGCCAAGAATTTTATGTGCATAGTCTCCCAATTAGTAACAAAACTGGTTGCAAGATGCTGAAAACATTTTTCTGCTGCTTGAATTAGGCTTTCAACAAAAAGTTTGACTGCAACATCTTGGTGTGATACTCCAAGAATACTGCTAGCTATGATTAATGTTGTGATATGCTTGTTAGGATGTGTGCCATCACCATGGAATTTTGAATTTTTTTCCTTGAGCTTGTTATAGATTCATGGTGACCTATGAGTGCCAAGGACGAATGTGGCTTCCCATGACAATGGAAACGGAGGCAGATCATGATTATGGGTATTATCACCCATTGCCATAAATAATTCTTTATTTGGATTTTGATTTCCTACAAAAATATTAAGGAGTTCCAATTACAAGCTTGGCATTCATATCTCATTTCCCCAACATAGTTGCAAAAAATTGTTAGTTTTAATTTGTTACTTTTGTGACCACAAAAAATAAAATAGTATGTACAGTAGAACCGTTCTTCAAATTATAAGGGAAAGCTCTTTGAGACCTAACTAAACCTAAAACTATAGTTGTTGGGAAACTCCATTTTGGGAACATAGACAACGTACTAGTTCCCGTACCCAAAATGTCCGGTGAATCATTTACATATAAAATAGCCGTCTCCTTATTCATTTAACTCACGTACCCTAATTTGATTGGCATCCTCGTCCCCGTACCAGTACCAGTACCAGTACCCTGCGTCTCTCGGCAACTATGCCTAAAACTAATAGAATTTACAAATATGCATACTATATAAATCATAGATTACATAATCACCGGTTAATTGTTGATTGGAAGATTAATCACCAACTTTTCAAAGAAATGAGTAAATGCTACCTTTAATCGCTAGTATGAAGAGTGAAATAAATCGCCTTTTTTTTTGATTAAGTGAAGGCTATCTTGCATCTGTATCAATGCAAGATGATTAAACGAATCTCAGCCATTCATCATTTTTCGCCATTTTCCAGCTGTTTTTTGTCATTTTTTGCTGCTTTCCCCGCCACTATTGGTTTCCACTCCTCCAAACTCTTCCTCGCTGGTATTGACCTTTCACTTCTCCAATTTGGCAAGCTACATGTAAGAGACCAGGTGTCTCTCAACCTGATCACTGGTCAATAATACTGAAGTTTTGTTTGTTTTTCTGTATTTTGATTTTTTGGTGTTTTTGCAATAAAAGGAGAAAATGCGATTTTGCTAGAAAATGCTTGAAAAATTATAATAAAATTCCAGAAGACTATTTTGATTGAAATAAGTCTACCAAACTGATGCCAGATGATTTATTTATCTTCCTGAATAAACTCACTGCGAAATACAAACATTTAAATAAAAAAAACAAACTAATATTTGAAGAACCTGGACAGTTTGCAGCCGCCAGAAGAAAGCCAAGAAGGTACGGCCAAATAAATTAAGCAATCTACAGACTCCATAATCAATGCTAAATCTCCAGAAACCCTAGGCGTCCAGAATAGAAGTGGCAGAAGATCAAAAATCAAGGCGTCCAGCTGAATATGAATGGTACGGCCTTGTTGCTGTAATAGTACGGCTTTGTACCAACAAATGAGAAATCCGTACGGCCTTGAAGTATGTGCCAGATGCAAACAAAACACTGCCAATACAATATTCGCCTTTTGGAAGGAAGATCGATCCAATCCTGAATGAAACCCCACAGTGAAACTCTGTAATAACCTCTGAATTAAGTTATTCAACTGACAATCTTCAACTGGTATTGCATAGTCTCAGTATGCCTAATTTTGAAGAGGAAACGTTCTCCAAAATCTGATGATCTGCAGAAACCCTGGTTTCTCAAACCCCAATGCTCTTCGAGAGATAAATAAAGACAAATTAGAATAATCAACATATGAGTTCGATTTGCCTTTGAAAGAATATATAACCTTCTCAAGAATTCGACCCCTTCTCAAAAATCAATTAAAATGCATTTAATAATATTAATTCGCCTCTTTTTGACTTAGGCAATAATATTAAAATAATGGCGTCCCTTTTTAATGAATAAATAATTATTCATTATAATAATAATTCTCCTCTATTATAAAGTATTAAATACTTTATAATATGCCATTAATAATTAATATTTTAATATATTATTAAAGTGACTTTATAACATAAAGTCAAAATAATAATCATTTAATTATTATTAAATGCTCCATTATTTTCCATCTGCTCATCAAATTGTCAAACTGGGTCGAAACTGAGCTGACTAGCTAAACCAGGTGCCCTACCCAAAATAGTAGCTCCTGCCTGCCTGACTTACTATAAATAGTAAGTATCTGTAAACCACTCTGAAAGTGTCTGCAAAGGCCCAAACCTGACTCAACTACTGGAGTGATGTTCCCAACGCCGGATAACTGCCTCAAGTGATCCTCTAAATACTTCTGCCAGCCTACGAGGATCTGAATAATAGGCTAACCTCTGACACAACGGTACTGCCTAGGAAGGGGACATTACTGTCCGCCCTCCCTGAAATTGCTTGTCCTCAAGCAATCTCAGCTCTGGATGCTGTAAAATCTCCTCTGACTCCCAAGTAGCATCCTCAACTGGCAAGTCTCTCCATTTGATCAAATACTCTCTGATAACCCGCCTCCGAAGATGTCTCTCTCTAACATCGAGGATGGCCTCAGGCACTAATATCAACTTCCCTTCATCATCAAGGGGTGGCAGTATTGGAGAGGGGATCACATGCTGACCCAATGCCTTCTTCAGGCGTGAGTCGTGAAATACGTTATGAACCCTGCTATTCGCCGGTAAGTCCAACTCATAAGCAACCTCGCCCACTCATCTGATAACACGGAATGGACCATAGTAACGAGGTTTCAACTTCTCTGCACCACTCTTCCGCAGAGTAGACTGACGATATGGCTGTAACATGAGATACACCATGTCACCCACTGCAAAAGAACGCTCAACCCTTTTCTGATCAGCGTACTGCTTCTGCTGATTCTGTGCCCACTGGATATTGTCTCTGAGAGACCTCAAAATGTCCTGCTGACTCTGCATCATGTCACCTGCAGTAGGCACTCTGCTATCACTCAATATCAAATCCAAAAGGTTGGGCGCCTCATACCCATACAATGCCATGAAGGGCGTCATCTATATAGTCATGTGGTGAGTAGAGTTATAACAATACTCACAGAGGTATATCCACCTCACCCAAGCTCTCTACTGTCCAGCTATGTAATTGCGCAGATAACCTTCCACCCACTTATTGACAATTTCTGTCTGTCCATCTGTCTGTGGATGGTAGCTGGTACTCAGTGTCAGTTCGGTCCCACAAAGTCTGAACAACTCCTGCCAAAAGTTGCTCATGAATCGACTGTCTCTATCGTTGACTATAGTCCGAGGCAACCCATGTAGCCGGAATACCTCTTTGAAGAAAAGCTCTGAAGTCTGCGATGCTGTGAATGTAGTAGTGATCGGAAAGAAGTGCGCATATTTAGTTAGCCGATCGACAACTATGTAAATGCAATCTTTACCTTGGGCTTTCGACAAACCCGTGATAAAGTCCATTGATAAACACTCCCACTTTCTGTCGGGTATCAGGAGTGGTTGAAGCAATCCAGCAGGATATGTGTGTTCCTGCTTGTTCTGCTGGCAAACAGAACACTCTCGTACATACTGAAGAACATCAGTCTTTAGCCCTTTCCAAGTAAACTGTTCCCGTACCAGCTTATATGTTTTGAAATAACCGGGATGGTCCGCCATAGGAAGATCATGAAAGGCTCTCAAAACTGTATCCCTCAACTCTGAATCAGGAACCAGAAAAATCCGCCCCTTGTAAATGATCAAGTCATTCACAACGGTGTACCTACTATCCTGCTCTGTCCCATCAACAATGCTAGAAGCCCATGGGTTCTTAACATACTCTGTAATGATCCGATGCCTCCAATCCTCGGAAATTTGTGCCATACCATTCAATTGAGGTCTGCAAGACAAGGCGTCAGCTACAACATTTTGCTTCCCCTTAATGAAGGTGATGTCAAAATCATACGACTGCAGTTTGCTGACTCATTTTTGCTCTCTCGTTTAGGTCTCGCTGTTCAAGGAAGTGTTTCAGGCTGTTGTGGTCTGTACGCACACTGAACTTGCTGCCTACCAAGTATTGCGTGAATTTAGCCAAAGCATGCATAATGGCTAACATTTCCTTGTCATAAATGCTGTAAAACCTCTCAGGACCCCTAAGCTTCCTACTCTCAAAAGCAATAGGGTGTCTCTCCTGCATCAAAACGACACCAATGCCCTCTCCTGAAGCATCACAGTACAAATCGAATGACTTCGTAAAGTCTAGTAATGCTAACACTGGACACAAAGTCATGATCACCTTAAACCTGTCAAAGCACTCTTGAGCCTGTGGTGACCAAGCAAAAGCCCCTTTCTTTGTCAAATCAATAAGGGGTGCGGCGTGACGTGAGAACCCACTGACAAATCTCCTGTAAAAAGCACACAACCCAATGAATCCCCTGAGCTGCGTAAGGTTCTTTGGTCCTGGCCACTCAACTATAGCGCGGACCTTCTCAGGGTCCATACTAACTCCCTTGGCACTGATGATGTGCCCAAGATACAACAACTCAGCCATGCCTAGCTCACACTTGGACTCCTTGGCATAAAAGGACTCCTTAGCCAAGATACCCAAAACTGTATCCAAGTGAGCTAAATGCTCCTCCCATGATCTACTGTACACCAGGATGTCATCGAAGAAGACCAACACAAATCTCCGTAGCTGAGAATTGAAGGCCCTGTTCATGGTAGCTTGAAAGGTAGCAGGTGCATTGGTTAAACCGAAAGGCATAACCAAGAACTCGAAGTGACCGCAATGGCATCTGAAAGCGGTTTTCTCTATGTCCGCTCCCTCATCTGAATCTGATGGTACCCAGATCTCAAATCAATCTTCGTGAAGAAGATAGCACCGTGCAACTCATCAATCAACTCATCGATGCGAGGTATCGGGTACCTGTTCTTAATTGTCTTCTTATTGAGCTGGCGGTAATCTATACACATTCGAAGTGACCCATCCTTTTTCTTCACCAATACGACTGATGAAGCAAAAGGTGACTTGCTGGGTCTGATATGCCCCATAGCCAACAACTCATTGATTGTATTCTCTATCTCATCCTTGAGCCGTTTCGGATGCTTGTAGGGTGTAATCATAATGGGCTTTGCGCCCTCCTGCAACTCGATAATGTGCTCAGTGCCTCTGTCTGGAGGTCTGCCAGGTGGAATGTCGCTAAACACTTTAGAGTGTTTAGTCCTCAGTATCTGAATGTCTGGATGGTACTCAACCTTCTGCTGCTCCTGCTATGCTGGCAATAACATACACTCTGCAGCCCAATCAACCATATCATGACGAATGAGTCTCTCCATCCGCCTGTACGATATCATCCTCATATTACTATCTCTGATGGCCTTGATGACATGAGGTTTCCCATTTACCTTGAACTTCATCTCCATATCCTGTAGATTGAGTGTGAACTCACCCAAATCGTGAAGCCATGCCATCCCTAACACCACATCAGTATCTCCCATATTAACAACATAGAATTCAGTCTTGAACTCATAGTTGTTTAGCCGCATCAGAAGATCTGTTATTTTTCTATCACATTTGAGGGTGTACCCATTAGCCACCTTGACTCGAATACCCTCAAACTCTTCTGTCTGTATACCTCGTCTCTCTACCAACCGTGCATCTATGAAATTATGAGTAGCACTAGTGTCGAGTAGAGTGATTATCTTCTGGCCTGCTAGGAGCCCACGAAGTCTAAAAGATCCATCTTTCTGAAGACTAGTCAAATGTGCCTCCTGTAGCTTCCTTCCTCCTTCATTTTCACCGTCATTTTCAGACCTTTCATCATCTGAATGCTCTGAATCAGCTTGCTGGTCTGACAGATCAGATTGCTCTTCTCCCTCATAAAACCACTCCATCTGGTTATTTTTTACCTTGGGACGAAGAGGACATACATGTTTATCATCATAGGGTGCCTTGCATCAAAAACACAATTTTTTCTTTCGTAAATCATTTAATGTTTCTTTGTCAAATGGTGTTGCATTTTGTCTCTTAGGATCAGGTGGATCCCTCTTTCTGTCAAATGGCCTATTCCTGTCAAAAGACCTATTAGGCCTCGTATAGGGTGTCGAGCCTGAAGTGAACTTGCTGCGAGGTGCTGCAAGCTCCATACTACGTGCCTTCCTCATGGTCTCCTGAAGAGTAGGAGGATCAAATGCCTTGACCCAACCTCTCATAGGCTCCATCAAACCCTCGACGAAGAGAATAACAAGTCTCCTCTTTGAAATGCCCGTCACCATGACTGCAACCTTCTGAAATTCATCGACGTAAGCATCCAAACTACCTGTCTGTCTAAGCTGAGCTAGCTCTCTGAAGTAGAGTTCTGGATCCTTCTTGTCAAAACGCTCTATGAGCCTGCTGGTGAACTCCTGGTAAGTAGTAACTGCATGATGGCCAAGTGTGTACATGCCATGATGCCACCAATCATGCGCCAACCCGTCAAGATGCAGTGTGGAAAACTTAATGGCCTCGTCCTCCTGCATAGGTCTCAATGATAGGTAGTTGTCTAACTTCTGTACCCAAGACCTCGTTGAACTCTTATCAGAACCATCAAAGTAAGGCAAGGTAATCTTGCTGACTGCATACTGTAAATCTCTGTTCACCTGTGGCTGTGGCTACTGATGCTGAGGAGCTCTGCGGTCAAATCTACCTCCCCCTCTAGGTTTATGCACATCCATAAACTCATGAAAAGTCAAAGCCTGCCTGATCTCAGGTACTAATGACAAATACTCACCATGAAATCTAGTCACATCTGCCACTGTTATGCCATTGTGTGGCTGGAACTCCTGATGATGACCCTGCTGCTCTGCCTCCGGAGTCGAAGGTGGTGTCTCTCTAGGTGTGAATGTAGGTTGTCCAGGCTGTCATATCCCCAAAGAAACTCTCACATTTACATAAATTTATTAAAAGATTAATTTTACTTCTTGAGCTTCACGAAGTGTAAAAGGGAAAATCAATATATATTTATGTGAAATAATAATAATAGATATATATAAAACAATAATTAAATGATAGTTATAAAATAACACTTAAATGTTAACTTTTAATAAAAATGCTATAAATAAAATAAATATGACATCTTCCTACAAAAAGCGAATTAAGGAAATGCAAGATTTAGAATTCATTTATTTTCAAAAGCTTTGTTCGCAAAAGGCATCTCCCTTCAGGCAAGCGACATACCCGTGAAGAGCATCGACAGGTATAAGATGCACGAGGGAGAATGGGGATGGGTGTTTTTGGAAGGAGCAGAAAGTGACGGAATAGAAGGCGGAGATTGATCATACCTGTGAGTAATCTCACTTAGCTTCCATGTTTAGTTTCTTGCTTTAGATATTTATACACGATAGAACTTGTAGTCGATTGCAGTTTAATCATTCTTTGAATTCGTTTTTAATTAAGAACCGAAAACATGCTTCTCATGTGAACACCCTATCTGAGGTCGCCTTGGGCCATTAGAACCATTCCCGCATGTGTATTAAGGGTTGGCATTTAGTCGGACTGAGATCCGTGGTGTGTTCCAGACGCATGGTTTTTGTTTGCCAGAAGGGAATTCAGTACTCATAGAAACGCACTACTATTGGATATTACCTATTATAAATTATGCTAAAATCATCTAGGATTACAGATTGTGCCACTGTGTATTATGAAACAGAGTATGCTTATAGAGTTATGGATATTGTGCAAAATTAGAATTGCTTTCTATTATGAACAAATTAAATTTCCCAATATAAAAATAAATATTACTGATTCAGAAATACAAACTATTATTTTTTTATGTGCAATAGGAACAGATTAATCATAATTTTAGAAAATGAATATTGTCAACTAGTATCTTGTTCTAATTTCTCAAAGCTTCTATATGTATGTATTATTTTATAGAAATGCAATTAGGATATTTGATACTTACTAGGCTACTGCTTGCAAATAAACTGCCTGATCTGAGCATGTTATCCTATCAAGAGAGATGAATCATGTCTTAAGTAGATTGCCTAAAAACCCCATTCTCAACCCCTTAGGCCCAGTTAAGGGATTGGGCACTTTAGCCCCTTAGGCTCTTGATTCGGGATTGGGTTGTAAGGTTGGGGGTCCCACCTAGGCTTCAGCCCCTTAGGCCCTGAAACAAGGATTGGGCAATTAGGAGGTGGTAGGCCTTAGGCTACTTAGGTCTGTCATGGTTCCTTTCCCTTAATAAGATACATGACTCCCCTCACTGTATTCTTACTTCATGCAGAATGTATTATATCTGTTGTTGGAACTTAGACATTAAAGCTAACTCTTGGACATGTGGATATGTATACAAAAAATGAGTGCAGATTGCAAATACTGAACGAACCTTGGAGAGAAATAGGAACATCAAAGTCTTACTGTTGTAACTTAACTCAGCCCTGCCAGGTAAGGACTTTTACACAGGCCTACGCTCATGGTAGATAGGTGATGACTGCCGCAGTGCTGATACCAAAGGCTGGTCCACGCCTGCAGTCCTGCTCGTCTGTCCTATCTGAATATAGTGCGGATGGGATGGAGTATACTGCCTTATCGTGCCCATCAACTGGGACATCATGTCCATCATATTGTCATGCCTGCATCTAAACTCCTCATTAGTAATATCACCATCTTCATTCGATTTTCCTGAATCCCAATGTGTCTCTGCAGGAATCTCACGATTTTCTATCAGTGTTGTGACACTGTTCTCACTGCTATTGGAACTAGATCTGTGAATACCCAGAACCCCTGATACTGTCTCACCTTCAGGAATAGGTGGACCTGTCCAATCCTCAACTTTGCCTGTTCCTCTACCCTTACTGTAGAAAATAATATCTCTACTCATGAAAAAGCATCGAAAAAGCACACATCTGACTGAAAAAGCAACTGAAAAAGCACAGGATGGCAGGAAAACTGTGCTCTGATACCACTGTAAGAGACCAGGTATCTCTCAACCCGATCACTGGCCAATAATACTGAAGTTTTGTTTGTTTTTCTGTATTTTGATTTTTTGGTGTTTTTGCAATAAAAGGAGAAAATGTGATTTTGCTAGAAAATGCTTGAAAAATTATAATAAAATTCTAGAAGACTATTTTGATTGAAATAAGTCTACCAAACTGATGCCAGATGATTTATTTATCTTCCTGAATGAACTCACTGCGAAATACAAACATTTAAATAAAAAAAACAAACTAATATTTGAAGAACCTGGACAGTTTGCAGCTGCCAGAAGAAAGCCAAGAAGGTACAGCCAAATAAATTAAGCAATCTACATACTCCAGAATCAATGCTAAATCTCCAGAAACCCTAGGCGTCTAGAATAGAAGTGGCAGAAGATCAAAAATCAAGGCGTCCAGCTGAATATGAATGGTATGGCCTTGCTGCTGTAATAGTACGGCTTTGTACCAGCAAATGAGAAATCCGTACGGCCTTGAAGTATGTGCCAGATGCAAACAAAACACTGCCAATACAATATTCGCCTTTTGGAAGGAAGATCGATCCAACCCTGAATGAAACCCCACAGTGAAACTCTGTAATAACCTCTGAATGAAGTTATTCAACTGACAATCTTCAACTGGTATTGCACAGTCTCAGTATGCCTGATTTTGAAGAGGGAACGTTCTCCAAAATCTGATGATTTGCAGAAACCCTGGTTTCTCAAACCCCAATGCTCTCCGAGAGATAAATAAAGACAAATTAGAATAATCAATATATGAGTTCGATTTGCCTTTGAAAGAATATATAACCTTCTCAAGAATTCGACCCCTTCTCAAAAATCAATTAAAATGCATTTAATAATATTAATTCGCCTCTTTTTGACTTAGGCAATAATATTAAAATAATGGCATCCCTTTTTAATGAATAAATAATTATTCATTATAATAATAATTCTCCTCTATTATAAAGTATTAAATACTTTATAATATGCCATTAATAATTAATATTTTAATATATCATTAAAGTGACTTTATAACATAAAGTCAAAATAATAATCATTTAATTATTATTAAATGCTCCATTATTTTCCATCTGCTCATCAAACTGTCAAACTGGGTCGAAACTGAGCTGACCAGCTAAACCGGGTGCCCTGCCCAAAATAGCAGCTCTTGCCTGCCTGACTTACTATAAATAGTAAGTATCTGTAAACCACTCTGAAAGTGTCTGCAAAGGCCCAAACCTGACTCAACTGCTAGAGTGATGTTCCCAACGCTGGATAACTGCCTCAAGTGATCCTCTAAACACTTCTGCCAGCCTACGAGGATCTGAATAATAGGCTAACCTCTGACACAACGGTACTGCCTAGGAAGGGGACATTACACTACAACTCGAAAATAAGGTTTCGACGAAGGTTTTACAGTATGTTTATTAAAATGAAAATTACGGCCAAGATGTTAATAATTAATAATGAGCACATTTAGGTTTTAACATTACGACATCCTTTATCCTATGTAGTTAAGTATATATTAGCATAATTAATATGTAATGTATATTTTATATAATAAAAAATAATTATAAATAATATAATTATACTAATTATTATTATATATTATATTCATTAAAAAAACTATTAAATACATATATAAAATTATTATAATTAATAGTTAATAATTATTATATTTTTATATAATACAAATGAGGACATTTAGGTTTTAGCATAGTTTGCAGACTCAGTTGGACTCGGCGGACTTGCCACGGACTCGGGAGTCCATTGGCCAGCCGAGTCGACTCGCCACGGACTCGGGAGTCGAGTCCAGGAGAGTCCTGGGTCAGGACTCGGGAGTCCAACCTTAGGACTCGGGAGTCCCAACCCAGGACTCTCCTGTGTGGTTGGGAGTCAAAAGGGGTTAAAAAGAGTCCTGAGGTTGGATTCGGGAGTCCCAACCCAGGACTCTCCTGTGTGGCTAGGAGTCAAAAGGGCTTAAAAACCCATGTTTTTTTTAACTTTTTCTTTCATTTTAACACTCAAGTTTGTGAAATACAGGTTTGCAAATTGAATTGGGGTTGAAAGAAAGCCAGGATTATATGTAAACATTTATAATCTTATGATGCTGTTATACATTGAAACTATGAGTATTTGATGACTATGAATGATTAAATTTCAATTATTGAGTGTTTGATGATCATATATCTTTGAATTATGAGTGTTTGATAATCAAATTAGGCTCTTATGTTCTCTAAATGCATTAATTTGTTCTTGTTTTTTTGTAAAACTATGGTTTTTTTTTTTGCCGAGTCCTAGCCGAGTCTTTTCCTGAGTCCGTGCCGAGTCCCGAGTCCGAGTCATATTTTTGGGCTGCCGAGTCTGCAGCGAGTCCGAGTTTGCAAACTATGGGTTTTAGTATTACAACATCAATAGTTAAGTATATATTAGGATAATTAATATATAATGTATATTTTAAATTTTTATATAATAAAAAATAAATTATAAATAATATAATTATACTAATTATTATTATATATTATATTCTTTAACAAAACTATTAAATATAGATATAAAACTATTATAATTAATAGTTAATAATTATTATATTTTTTATATAATACAAAAAATTTGCCGAGTATTTGCCGAGTATTTGCCTAGTATTTACCGAGTATTTGCCGAGTCAAAAATTTTGGGCTTGCCGAGTACTCTCCGATTCTGAGTATGTAAACTATGATATAAATTATCCCTTGAGGTTTTGCATCAAATTTAAATATCTATTTCAACTATATCTTTGCCTTGAATGTAGCACCATACTATAAATAATCAAGATTGTAGTGAGATTTTCAGATTCAAAGAGGACTAATCACCCAAACATGAATAGACACAACTTTCTACTAGTTAAATGTAAAATCCCCACTCAGAATTTTTTTAAACAAACTTACAATTTTCTGATTTTACCTTGCAGACATTTCATCAAACACTTTGGGCAGAAAACTTGGAATTGCTGCTACTATTATTCTCAGTCATAAATTTAGCATAGATTCATGCCATTGATCATTGGTTTCATATGGACATTTAGTCAAACAGTTTGCATTCAAGGTTAAATGGACATAATTTTATTATCACTCATCATCAATTGATTTTCCAAATACCACAACAAAATAAATATTCCTTTCACAGTTAAAAACTCAGAAATATGCTTATCAAAAGTTTATTGATGATCTTATTATGCTGCTACAGCCAACTGTGGATTACAAAAAGTTAACATAGAGCAACTGAAATCTCAAAAGCATATTTTAATATTCTTTGCTGACCTGTTAATCCCATCAGCAGCTCTCAAAACAGTTGTAGGACACCCAAATTCAAAAGTTTGCAGCTCCAATAGATGGTACGGCAGCTTGCGAAGGCTGCACCTCCCTTTTGGGAATGGTATGGTAGTCTTAGCACCTATTTTAGGTGCTGCAATATGTAAAAAGAGGCCTGCGTGCCTTTTAGACTTTGCAACCCTTCTTAATGTGGTACAGCTCCTTAGGAATTCAAGGAAAGGTACGTGTTGGTGTACATTTTATCATCCACCAAACACATAGAATAAAATGTCCAAAGACACTCTATCCTCTCTTGAACAAAATTGCCGTGTATGCTAAGATTGCGAGAAGATCATATGGCGACTCCAAGGTTTCTTTTGTCAGGTCCTAATGTGTGGATAAGCTCAATGGGCGTTGTGATATGCTGGTAATACACAAAGGGACTTACATTAAAAAATTCTTCGCAAGTTTAGGACTTAGACGGATTTAACATTAAATGCTTCTTCTTTTGGGATTTCAAAAAAGTGCAAAAAGGATAAGGGTTTAGATGTTCTAATCTATTCCTAAGAATTCAAGAGACAGTAAAGATTAGGTGAAACTGGTAACCACGCTTTGCTTCGCCTCCCTGGGACAACTACACAAAGTGGGTGCAATCTTCAAGGGGTGTGATTATAATTTTCATGTCTTGAACAATGCTTATCCAGATTGAAGTTAAGCATCCACAATCATGAGCTCAGGCTAACTTTACGCATTGAATAAAAATCATCTATTCAAAGAAAGTATGAGCTAAGTTTCACCAATCAATACTATCAGATCTTTCATTCATTTAACAAACATTCAAATCAAATTCTATCTTAACTCTAATCTAATGTTGAAGAAGCTATGCAACCTTGCAAACCACTTGACAATAAAAGGGATTCAAAGCAAATCATGCATAAGAGCTTTTATTATCGGAAGTAGCAACACACAACAATCTCATACACTTTCTTCACAAAATGAAAATGAGGGATCAAGAGTTTATATAGAGTTTTTGAGAATAAATGAAAGGCCAAGATTAAAACAAATTAACGGCCAAGATCAATACATAACAACCCTAATTAGGGTTTCCTAAAATGACATCAGTAATCAATGAGTGAAGTGGCGTCTGGAGCTATTTTCAAGGAAGTGCATTCCTATCCTCTTGATCAGCAGTGTGTTCGATGAACCTGGACACGATTGAGATGACCTCTTCCATCGTGACCTGCGGCAGCACGTTTATCTTGAATTCCAACCCGTCCAAGTCCCCAACATATCCGGCGAAGGCACTCTCCCATTCCGATTCTTGTTTCATGAAGGCATCCCGGATAGATAAGAGGTTCGCCACCCTTGTGAAGTTCTGTCTTAGAATTGATCCTGTGATGGAAAAGAAGATTTCTTGAACTTTGTGCTTTAGCCTTTCTAGCTGCATGTCATTCTCTCGGACAATCTCCTTTTCAAACATATCCGCAGCTATGAGATAAATCTTTCTCTGAATTTCTCTGACCTGTTCCTCAATTCTGAGTCCATCGGCTTTTGCTCTTTCTAGAACCTCGCTCCGTGCTGTCAGCGCCCAATACCAAGTGTGGAAGTCATAGGCGGCGCCTGCTGCAATTATCTTCCCATTGATCAACTCTTGTTTTGGAACTCCCTTCAGTACTCTGAGGCATGGAATAATCCTCTCCTGAATGTCTGGGAGGTTGTCCCAAACTTCTGCCATGATAGCAAGTCTGGAAAGCAACGAAGAAGTCTGTCCATAGGCTAGTGTCAATTTCTCCATAAATGAAGTTGCTTCTGTGCTTTTACTTGCCATCCATTCCTTGGATTCCTTAGCCGTGACCATATCTTCTTCAATGTCCTTGGCTGTTTCCTGTGAAGAGTTTAGAAGAGGAGGAGCTACTGCATCGTCTTGGTTGAGTAGTTTGGTCAAGTGCTGAATGTACTCCTTCAGGCGCTCAACTTCCTTCTTATATTCTTTCTTCTTCGCCACTTCTTTCTCCAGTTTGGCCTTGATGGTAGAGACTGAGTTATCCAACTCTTCAACTTCCTGGCCTTTTGTTGTTGGGCCCAGGTCTATAGTGGTAATGGCGTACTCATGAGGAGCAATATCATCCAGTGTCTTATCAATAGTTGGCACGATAATCTGCACGGAACGGCTGCCGACTTCGTCCCTCTGAATTGTGGAGAATTTCTTGGCGGGCTTCTTTACAGCGACCTGCTCTAACCTAGCCAAGAAGTCTGCAGTGTCATCTTCCTCCCGAGTCTCAATTGGCACCTGTATCTTCAATCTTTCCTTCAACCAGTCAGGAATTGTGGGCTGTTCAATGCCGTCCTCTTCCTGAACATTTTCTCCACCTGGAGTATCCAAAATTCCCTTAAGAGCGGAAATCATTCCCTCTTGAAATTCATCATTTTGGATATCCATTTCGTTCTTCGAACCAAGTATATCTGTGCCCGTAGGAGATGGGGGCTCGCCATCATCTAGCTAGATCGGTTCAATATTGCCCTCATGAATTGGAGAAGGAATCATCATATCGGCCAAGGATTCATCCGCAGTAGCCACTATCTCATCAATATTTTTGGATGCAGCGGAATGAGATGGCTCCACCCTTTGTCTCTTTTAAACAGGTTCTATGTTTGTAGCTGCTTCCTTCCTCTTCTCGGAGTTGGTAATTTCAATCAACTTGACACTATGGGATGTGCCTGCATTCGAGGAGTATGATTTTGTCTCACTCAGCAAGTCATAAGTGAGCGTCATTCTTTTCCGCCTTAACTCCTGGGTCTGCTGGTCAACCCACCACCGAGAATACTTGATCACTGGCCTCATTAACGTGGTTAAATCTGCGAGCTCAAGCTCTGACCACTTCATTGCAGGAAGAGGCCAACTCTCATTGAAGCACGGTTGGATGTATTCTCCATCATCTTCCAACTGATTAGGCACTCGGCAAAGTTCGGTCGCTCTCATCAAATTCACCGGGCAATCTGGACCATAACCTTTTCCTGACTTCATACTCGTCTGTAGCATTCGCCCATAAATCCTCCAGGTCTGCTTTATGTTTATATCTTTTTCCATCCACGGTCCGAATGTGGTTATGAGGGTCGAAGTTGGCCCTGGACTGGTAAGTTGTGAATGGATACCATTGTATTTCCAACTTGGCACTTTTAGCTGCTTGTGCCGATGGACAAGACTCCAACATGTTTCCAATGAAGAATGGGAAAGTGATAGCTGCCTTCTGCTTTGGCCGTTGGATGTTTTGGTAAGTCTCCAGCTGTCTAAGGACCTCTAGCAAAATCATCCTATTTGTAGGATAAATTGGAAGCCGGTAAGGACTTCCAGTGAATCCCTGAATCCTTACGTATGTGAATCTTGGAAACTGGATAAACCAGGATCCATATTTGCTAATCAGGCTTTTGGCTTCATGAGTTAGCCTCTGGTGAGTTCCTCCTTGGAGTATTTTGGTAATGTACATGAGAAAAGCATTGTGTGCCCATCTGAAGTGAAATTTCTCTCTGAGCTGCAGCTGTGGGTAACAGTCATATGACTTGAATTCGTTCGCACCATTGCCTACTCTGCCTTTGCATATTAGTCCTGGTCAATAGATAAATGATATAGGAGCTCATGTGGAATGATTTTGTCCTTTCCAGATTGATTAGCTGCTCGTGGAGATTATCACTAATCATCTGAGACTAGTTGAACATCCTAATGCCAGAGGTGATTTCATCGATGAAATAGTACATCCACGTCTCAAAAGGCGTGCCTTGTGGATTTCCGGCTATTCTATTTAACAACAAAATAATGTCTCCATAGTCCTCCTTGAAGTCTATATGACGCAGCTTCTTGGGCATTTTCTTGGTAGAGGCCCTTGGTTTTTCCAGCCAAGACTTGTTAATGTTTGTGGCGCAAAGTTCAAACTAGTCTTCATATAACTTTCTGGCATCCTCCTTAGTTTTATATAAAGTCCGTTGGTGTGTCGGGATGCCAAATGCCTCCTGGATTACCAATTTTTCGAGATGAGCTAATATCCTCCCATCAGGTGCAACAATCTGCCTCTCCTGCTCATCATATGTAATGTCCCCTTCTCGAGCATGATCTTTCCAGTGACCGTTGGCCTATTCCGGAGACCCGTAGGCTACTTGGAAGGTAAAATTAGGGTTTCTTGTTTTGAAGGATGCTCTTGCTCGAGGTTGGTTGATTCAATGGCGGATTCTTTCCGGGTTTTCAGAGAGCTTCGCAGTGATATGTTCTTCTTGGCATTCTGAGCATCTTCAGGAATTTACTATTTTTAGTAAATTTTATTTCCGGCAGTGTTCCTGTTGGTTTCGGCATGGTTGACTTTCTACTTCAGACTGATCAGTTGGCTTGCTCATTTATGGCTTTGGGGCACAATTGGAGAGATAAGTCGAATTATTTAATTAAAGTCATGTTTTAATGTTATATTTTAACATTGACCCCCTTGGCCTAGCTCGTCACTTTAAGTTGTTTTAAAAGATGTCTTTATGGGTGGGCGCCATTCTTGGTTAGAGTTCCTTCCAGTTCTGTTTTTGCATTTAGATCCTTTGACCAATGCTCACACCTTGCCCTCATCGGGATCCTGGTGTACATTTTGGTTAGAGTTGTTTCAGTATCGTTCTGGTTTAGAGCTAACCCTAACGACTGTGGATTGCTCTGCTTGTTGCAATTGAAAATTTGAAAAAATTTGGCTCGGAATATTTCAGTGGTATCAGAGCCAAGATCCTGCCATCCTGTGCCCAACAAAGTTCATTTGACAGATGAGTGACAGAGATACCAGACACTACGTACAGAAAGAGATGACTACAGAGAAGTCACTACTTGAGTTAATGCATGAACTGTGTACGCTAATGAAGGATCCTGACATAAAATGGGGAGTCAGAAAGATTTATGCTAAGTCTGAAAGTCAGGATAGAAAGGTGCACATGCCACATCAGAGTGATCGTGAGCTTGATGAAGATACCGTGGCAAGTGAAGAGTTAAGAGTAGAACCCCATAATACTTCCCTTGACTTGCATGTAAGAGTAAGTGATGAAGATCAGCTTGGTGAAAAGAACAGAACGACAGTCTTGAATCCTAATAAGGATTCAACCTATGAAGGTCTTGAAGCTAAGGGCTTCACTGAAGATTTTAGTAGTACTGTTGTATGGGATGAGTTTGCTGATGAAGAGCAAGTAGAAGGAAATACTTATGGTCCCATTGAATCAGCCTATGAGCATTGCCAAAGTGATGAAGTTGGTAATGATTCCAACATGACTGTACCACCTCGTGTTGAAGAATTGGTGGTGGATAGTTTTACTCTTGTTGCTGTCTCAACTCCCCAAGAAGTTCCACATGAGGAAATCAGCGACATACTTTCTCATGATGGTTCCATAAAAGATAATGAAGGTGAAGTTTTCGAAACAAGCAGCATCGAAGAATCTTCACTTCATTTCGGTGGTGACATTGTTGGATTTGGGTTTGACCAGCAAACCAAACCATTGGAAGAAAATGTTTTTGAAGATATCAGCTTAAGAGATTCAGGATCTGACTTATTCATTGAGTCAATACTTCCAGTGAAGCATGAAAAACCTCTTCCTGTTGATCATCTCAGTCAACCCCTTGGCATTTGGGATCCAGGTGTGTTGGCACCGAGGTATAACAAAGAACCTTTGTGGGATGAATTTCCCTTTGATCCTGATGAAGACCAAAATATTGTCTGCCTTGCAAGCTATGAGGAGGCCGAAGGAGAAGTTGTTTTTGATGAAGAAGCTTACTCTGAAGAGCTCCATGGTGATCCCTTCAAGCTGATTGCAGCCACCAAGGAGGATGTTGTTACTTCCGAAACTTTCAAACCAGCATTCAATGATTGTTCGTTTGAGTCAGGGGCTGCCATAGCCTTTGATCAAGATGGCAGTGAGGTGGATGAAGAGCTTGAAGACCTTACGGTTTTTGAAGAAGAAAGGTTCAATGTGGTTTTAGATCACAAGGCTGATCTACCAAGGCAAGAAGCTGATTGCAAGCTTGAGGACGAAGAAACTATGGAGTATGCCCCTCTCCATGACACTGAACATTCTCCGTTAGTTGAGGATGAAAGACAAGAAGGTTGGAGCAGCTTTGAGGACAGCGATGTCACAAAACAAAGTTCTGATTTTGAAAAGCAGCCAACCAGCAATTCACCATCTTCGCATTCTTATGAGTGGGAAGGACAATTCAAGGTGTTCGTTGACAAGGAAGTGCAAGCTCTATCCCTGTTTGACTACGCACATAGCTTGGTTGAAGAGCTTTACTGGAAGGCTCAGCTTGAAGAGAGACGTAGAGGAGTGACCGATGAAGTTACTCTTCCTAATTTGCAACTTATCAGAGATTCCTTGGAGACCTTGAAGTCCGAGTACGTACACTCTATTGGAGAACGGGATCATGTCATTGAAGTTGCAAAGAAGGCCATTTGTGCTTTTCATGAAAAGGAGAGTACGATTGATGAGCTCACTCTGGAGCTTAAATCAATAAAGGACGAGTTGAAAGAAACTCAGTTGGATCTAACAGAGGTTGAAGACCAGTTTGCAGATTTCAAACTTTTCAAGGAGCAAGAGGATGCACAAAGAGCTGAAAAAATCAATCAAGTGATTGGAGATCTTGACTGTCTTCAAGAGGAGTTTGATCTTGAAAGCATTTCAAGAAAATCAGAAGTTGCATGTACAGATTTGGGGCAGCGAGACGAAAGGAATGGCTTCCAGGTCTTTGACAATCCCTTCTTTGAAGTGGGTGCTGAAGCAACTTATGACAATCCTCTCTTTGTTTTGAAAAATGAGTCAAGTAGTGAAGTGACCAAGCATGAGGTCAAGCATGAACTCCAATCTAAGGATGCCTTGATATCACTCCATGAGGATGTGCCACGTATGTTGAGTAGTAATGGATGCATAAGTGGGTTTGAGGATGGAGTCTCTACATGGGAAGTGTTGATTCGAGGAGATTTCAACATCCCCGACACCAAGGTGTTAACAAAGCAAGACTTGGTAGCTGCTGGTAACTTCATTACAGCAGCAAGGAGCAAAGATTTCAGTTTTGTTACTCATGAAGTAGGGAAGAAAAATGGACTAGAACTCGGTGTTTGTATGCTTGTCAATCCATCCCTTGGGTTGAATGATGCTTTGGCATTTATTAGTCCATTTTTGGAGTTGGTTTTGAGGTCATTTAATATTTCATGCTCCATTGTTGTTGAAACTTTCATGGATAGGCTTCAAGGGTTCAATAGAGGAGGCATCAATATCTTCATTATACACTTGATCCTTACTAGCTTTTGGGAATGCATTGAGATTACCTTGCATTGTGTTGAAAATCATTTTCAGTTGGGTATCTGTGCTTGGGATTCTCAACTTGGCTTGATAAAGCTTATTACATTTGGAAAGGGCTATTGGAGGAATAAGGATCAAATTGCCAAATTTGTTGATGTTGTTCCTTTCTTTGTCCGCCACTTGATGGGGTTATTTGTTCATCAACAATTGGGTTGGAGAGAAATTTTGAGTATGGGTTGGAGAAATGAACGATTGGTTGCTCTTGAGAGTGTTTCTCGGCTAAGACCAGGACAAATTTTGAGACTCGAGCTTGCTGGTTTGAGGCAGACCAGCCACCTTACATGTTGCGTTTCTCGCATTGAGGAGAGTTGGTTCATCACTCCTGATCAAAGAAGTGGTAGTTTTCTCATGGAGATGGATCTAGCGTGTTTTCCAACCACCTTGGAGGTGTCACCTTGCAGCTCGATGGTCATCTCACATGCTCACACTTGGGATTTTGAGTGGTGGTGTTGTTTTCCTTTGGGTAGGACTCGAGAATCAAATTGCACTACGCTGATCCTAGCCTTGATCAGCAGCAATTATTTGGTCCTCCACACCTTTCCTACTCTCCAAATTCATCTTATGATGGTTTGTGATGTAAACTTTGACAGTTTACTCTTAGTGTTGATTCAGGACAGCAGTCTCTCACATGCTTTGGTTCACCATTCTGAGACTCATGGGGCTAGAACTATGTGTGTTTTCTGTAGTCTTCATGGTTGTGTCAGTATAATTTAGATGAGGCATAGTAGCTTCATGCGGAGACATGAGTATGAGTTCGTTGAGCTCTTGCAAATGATTGCTTTTCTCCTTGCAAGAAGATTTGTAGATGTCACATTTGCAGTCATGGTTCCGTTTGTTACCATGTGGAGGTATGCTAAGGAGTTCGATTTTGATTTGAGTAGACTATCTTTCCTATTGCTTAGAATTGTGATTGACAGTATTATGGTTGATATTGTTAATTCGGGGCATTGTGGACATGAGATGTTGCATGATTTTGATCCCCCTCCTTTAAGATCTTTCGGTTTGAGTATCATGGATAACACTTTGGGGTTACAAGGAAGGTTAGTGCAACATAGGCTTGATGATTTCACGAATGTGATCAGAGTGGTGCAGCATCGGCATGGTGGGTCCTTCCTGCGATGGGTTTGGGAACCAGGGATCATACTTGTTTGCGTATGGATTAGTTTTAAAATTTCCGGAGTTGTGGTGGTATTGCTTGAGGACAAGCAATTTTGGGAAGGGCGGATTGTAATGTCCCCTTCTCGAGCATGATCTTTCCAGTGACCGTTGGCCTATTCCGGAGACCCGTAGGCTACTCGGAAGGTAAAATTAGGGTTTCTTGTTTTGAAGGATGCTCTTGCTCGAGGTTGGTTGATTCAATGGCGGATTCTTTCTGGGTTTTCAGAGAGCTTCGCAGTGATATGTTCTTCTTGGCATTCTGAGCATCTTCAGGAATTTACTATTTTTAGTAAATTCTATTTCTGGCAGTGTTCCTGTTGGTTTCGGCATGGTTGACTTTCTACTTCAGACTGATCAGTTGGCTTGCTCATTTATGGCTTCGGGGCACAATTGGAGAGATAAGTCAAATTATTTAATTAAAGTCATGTTTTAATGTTATATTTTAACATTGACCCCCTTGGCCTAGCTCGTCACTTTAAGTTGTTTTAAAAGATGTCTTTATGGGTGGGCGCCTCATTGAAAGAAATTAATTATATTTCTTATAAAGTAAAGATTAACCCAAGCTCAAATTGGACGCCAATTTCAAGAAGGAAATAAAGTATTATTAAAAGTCAAAGTTTGCTTGGAAAAGTGGGACGCCTTCTATTGGAGGATTAGGGTTTGGTTCGAAAAGGAAGTTTAGGGTTTCGAGAAAGATCATCTGAAAATTATAAAAGGAGGCCATTGGTTATCATTGAGATTATCTTTTGTCTACAGGAATGTTATGCTGCCAGATTGGCTTTGGGATTGCTTCGAGGAATGAAGGCCTCCTAGCTTGGCTCTTCTTCTTGCTTGAAAGACAGCAACTAGTTGAGAGGTTTGAGTGTTATTGATTTGTCTTTTCAGTTATAGTTGGTTTCCTATCCTTCGTAGTTGAGTTTTATCATTTCCTGTCAATTCCAGAGTTGCTGGTCATGACTGCTGAATGTATATTTCTGCTCACAAGTCTCAAATCTTAAACATTCTCATTCTGGGTATTGTCTCATTGTGTTTCCCTGTTGGAGGCGCCCCTTCATGAATATTTGCAGATTTTAATACGAAGTTTATGATTTTATAATGCAAATTCGTCATTCCTTGAAGGCCGTACTTTCTGGAGTGCCTTGGGATTCGTGTCAGTAATTAATAACCATTTTTAGATGCCATTTCTTATTACTAAGTTAGGCGCCATCATTTTGAGGGTCTATTGCATCAGATTTGAGACAATTTGAGTGAGAGTTGAGGGAGTTTTGAGCTATTCATTGAATTTCTGTGTTGCTGGTTATTTATTTTAAGTGCAGGTCTGTCATAACCAGATTTAAGAAATCTACATTTTCTTCCTTGGATCGGAGTTAAGAAATCATTAAAGGCTTTGTAAAAGGTTCCTTCTTGTTGCAACAATTTTGAAGAGCTCTAATATTGATCTTGCAGGGATTCATAATTATTGTAAGCTGGCAGTAGTACTGACAGTAGTTCTTTAATCCTGCTTTTTCATGATTTGTAACACTCATGCTTTACATTCTGTAATTGCTTTGTAATATCTTACATCTCCGCCCTATGGTAGCTCCTTTCCTCCTCCGGGTTAGAAAGCACATTTTGGGTGTCGAGTTACTTCAGCATTCTAGCTTATTTCCCTTCAAAGCATTGTAATTCTTAGCACTCCGCCATATGGTCGCCTTAACTCCATACTGGATTGGGTAGCACATACTTGGTGTTGAGTTCCCTTTCAGTACTTGTAGTGGTAGAAGATCCTCTGACCATATGCTCGCCATCATCGGCGCCATTCTTGGTTAGAGTTCCTTCCAGTTCTGTTTTTGCATTCAGATCCTCTGACCAATGCTCACACCTTGCCCTCATCGGGATCCTGGTGTACATTCTGGTTAGAGTTGTTTCAGTATCGTTTTGGTTTAGAGCTAACCCTAACGACTGTGGATTGCTCTGCTTGTTGCAATTTAAAATTTGAAAAAATTTGGCTCGAAATATTTCATCATAATGGATGGCGCACTCCACCATCAATTCAACACATTCTACTGTTGGTAGAAATCCGGTTTCTTGAAAGAAGCCATTCCTCACCATCCGATGAGCAATTGGTGTCGGCAATCCATCATGTCCGTACATCCTCTTCTTGAATTTTGTGAAGTCCACATGCCCAAGATCGGTGTCTGTAATATTTTTCCACTTAGAATTAATTTTAGACTCTCGCTGCAATCCTTTGCTGGCAAACTTCATCTGTGCCTTTCTTGATGGTTTTCCCCGGGTGGTCATTAACCTGCAATAAATAAAAAGAATTAACATTAGTGCAGAGACTTTTAAATCTGGTTTATTTTTCGGGCCTTCATTCAAAAGTTTTTACTTTCAGCTTGTTAAAAAGATAAATTTCTGTGAAAAAGCAAGCTGAAAATGGGCGAACTTGGTTAAGTCTTTGCCAAAACTTAGCCAGAATGATCAAATAAGATGAAAGAAGAATAAAAAACTTAGCCAACCAAATTTTAAACCTTTGTAAATATCCTTTGGCTGCAAATTAAATTCAACCTCTGAAAATTTAATCAAAAGTCCAAGAAAAGAATGCGCCTATTTGCTGAGAAGTATGTCTTTCAGCCAAGAATTCCAGTTTACTTTTTCAAAAATCATGTCCTCCAACTTAAGAATTTACTCCTCTATTGAGAAAAATCCACTTTGCCTTCAACATTCTCTCTTCGAAACTTTATCTCTTGCAACTTTGAGAGAGCTTAACTTCTCCTCAATCGAACTTGTGAAGAATGAGTTGCTGAAACTCATTATAAGGTTGAGGAGTTCTATTTTGTTTTAGCAATTTCATTTTTTGTGCTTGTTTTCTCCTCTTCATCATGGTAAGTTTCTAGTTTCTCCAAAAATCTTCAAGGCAAGTTTCCAAATTTTACCCAAGCGCCACCTTCAGCCAAAATCTTTAGACTTTTTCTTTGAAGTTCGAATTTTAGCTAAGTGTCGATATTTATTTTTTTAAACGTTGGAAAATATTAAATATCCAATGTATTAAATTCGATTTTTCCAACATTTAAATCATGGCGAATTTTGATTTACTCATGGATTTTTCTCTTTTCTTGGCAAATTTTATTTAACTCCATGGATTTTATCTCCTTTTCCTTCTAAGTCATCTTACCATCTTTCTTTCCTATGGCGAATTTGGTTTACTTCCATGCCAAGTTCGGACTTTTCTCATGTTTGGATGTTGTCTTTTGGGCCTAGGTTGGACTTTGGAGTTAGCTTAATATTTCCTCTTTGGTGCCTAAGTCGGACTTCATAAAGTTTTAGCCTTATCTCGCTAGGCGGACTTTTGAACTTCTTTTCCATACTCGCTTTTGACATGGCAGACTTTCTCTTGCTTGTGCCATTCCATCTTTAAGTGGGGTGGACTTTGTCTTGCTTATGCCATTCCATCTTTAAGTGGGGCGGACTTTGTCTTGCTTATGCCAAGTCTTATGGCGGACTTTATAAGTGTTTTTCCAAATTTTTAATGCCTAGGCGGACTTGGTGAGTTTCTTTCCAAGGCATGACGGACTTCATACTTTCCTTTCCATGTTGCTTGCAAGGTGGGGCGGACTTTGGAGACTTTATTCCAAATGGTGGGCGAACTTCTTAGACTCCATGCCATTCCCTCCTTGGCTTGGGCAGACTTTGGAGATTTCTTTCCAAATGGATGGTGGACTTCCTCTTTGGCTTGCCGTTTTACTTTCCTTCTCATGGTGGACTTTGGAGACTTCTTGACACATCCATGGGCGAATTTCTCCAAACTTATACCATTTTTTGTCCTTGATCACCATGAATTTCATGCTTGTTCTTTTTCTAGATCAAACCTTATGATTTTCTTTTGATTTTTTTGTGATTTTTCTTGCTTTTTTGCTTGCTTTTCTTGATTTTTACTTCTGGAGGCCTGAATTTTTTATTCTAAAGACGAAAATGTTGACTCCATGACCTGTGAGACCCAGGTTGACTTTCTAAAAATAGAAAAAGCAAAATCCCTAAAAAATAGGGGTCTCAGATTGGTCCAAAAATGCCAAAAATGAAAAATGAAAAAACAAAAAAAGCGAAATCCCTAAAAAATAGGAAGTGTCAAAATTGACTCAAAGCACAGGTGGTCCTCGTCTTCCGGACCTTCTAAGCACTTCCATGATGTTTAGGCACTGTTTCAGGCTTGAATTCTCCACTTGACTTGGGTGATAACTCAAAACTCTAGCTTGAAACTCTCAAAGCAATGACCTTATGAAATTGTTATGCGAAGGCAAAAACCCTAGAAAAACAAACTACTGGGGGTCCCCATTTGCAATGGGGCGATGTGTGAAAAGGTCACAACAGTACGGTGGGGGAATACTTGGCTGGTACCTTAAAAATAATATATTTTCTTATTTTCTTAATTTCAGCAGCACATACAAGCACAAATAAATATTGAATTTCCCACTTGCACACACAACACTAGAATTTCTATTATTTCACCTTGCCTGTAATTATCTGAAATATGCAAACAATAGATATTACCTTATTCACCTCTACAAATACACAATACGAATATCTCTAAAATTTGTCTTTAACAAATAATTCACAAATTTCTAAACTCCTGAAATATGCTATCCAATTTTTCGTTGAAATTTTCACAACACAATCAACACTATGCCAATTGAATTAGCGTTAGCATTAAAATTGAAATCCAAGTTTGAATGATCTCAATGCCAAGAATGCACACTCAATCCCAAGGAAGGAGAGGTGTTGTCATATGGCGGATAAACTAAAAACAATAACTTGAAATGAAACAAACTCAACGTCAAGAATGTGCACTCAAGATCCCACTGAGGGCGAGGTTGTAATGTCCCCAATTTAGCCCTACGCTCTTCATTTGGATTTAGCCTATTTCTGGGAACTCGTAGGCTAAGCAAAAGCTCGAATCAGGGTTTCCAAACTTCTTGGAGGATGTTTTCGTCTTTTTGTGGAGCTTACACTTGGAAATGTTGAACTTGGATTGCGGATTCCTTCTGGGTTTTCTGAGAGCTTCGCGTTGGTGGTTTCGGTTCGACATTCTGAGCAATTACATGGATTTACTTTTTTTAGTAAATTCTATTTTTAGCAGTTGACTTGTTGACTCTTAACCAGTAGGCTTCACTATGGCAGTCTGTTCAGACGGTATGGTTGAATTTGGCTTCTGATGCATTTCCATGGTGATATAAGATATTTTATATTATAATGTTATAATTTAACATTATAATTCCTTGTTCTAGCATCATGAATTAATATTGTCTTTAAAAGGGGGACATTGAAGGGTATTTTCACATGGAGGAAATATTTTAATATTTCTAAAGCCAAATATTGCTCAAGGAGTTTGGACGCCAACTTTGGGTGAGCCAAATATTTTATTTAAAAAGTGAAATTTATCTTCTTAAGCAAGTACGCCATCCTAAGGGTGAAGACAAAAGACAAGTCAATGACCTAAAAGAATCTTTGAGGTGGCACCCTTCTTGGAGGTTTCTAGAAAGCTCTTCTGAAGTTATAAATTGGAGCTCGGGGTCCTCATTTTGTTTATCTGATGAATTTGCAAAGTTATGCTACCGGATTGGCTTTGGGATTGCTTCGAGGAATGTAAGCCTCCTAGCTTGGCTCTTCTTCTTGCTTGAAAGACAGCAACTAGTTGAGAGGTTTAGTTGTAGTTGGTTTCCTTTCATTGTAGTTGGTTCTTCTCACATTCTGTAGTTGAGTTATTGTATTTTCTGTCAATTTTAGAGTTGCTGGTTTGTATGGCTGTAGGTTGTTTTTACTCACAACTCAAGAAACAAAAATAATATTGTTCTGGGTACTGTTCCAATCTATTTTCCTATGTAGGGCGACCATATGTGCAAGTTTCCAGAATTTTATTTGAAGTCTATGAACTATCTAAAGTAAATCGCTCTTGCTTGCAGGCAATTTCACTTTGTAAGTGCTTTGGAAGTCGTGCAAAATAAATAGGGTCTTTGTGAGAAGTTTTTGTGATCCATCTTCATTGTCATCATCATTAGAATGTTTTGCAACTGATTTCAAGTTAAATGAGTGAGTATTGAGAGAGATATGATCAATTTAGTGTGATGATAGGTTGCTGGTTTACCTTTTAAAAGTGCAGATCTATTTAAAACAGAATTTTCAGTTTGGTTTTGGAGTGAAGTAAAGGGTCTTAGCATTCTTGTTAAGCAAGGAGAATCCGCTTTATTGATGTACGCTGTATTGCTCTAATTCTATGCCCTTGGCAGGCGATTGCTCTTCATATTGTAAGCTGAACAGTAGTACTGTCAGCAGTTCTCTAATCTTGCTTATCATGTTTTGTAACGATTACTTTACATTCTGAAGTGCTTTGTAATTCTTTATATATCCGCCCTATGGTAGCTCCATTCCCACTCTGGGTTTGAAAGCACATTCTGGGTGTTGAGTTTACTTTAAGCATTCTTGCTTATTTCCCTTAATAGCATTGTAATTCTTTGCACTCCGCCATATGGTCGCCTCCTCTCCATACTAGATTGGGTAGCACATGCTTGGTGTTGAGTTTGTTTTCAGTATTTGTAGCGTAGAAGATCCTCTGACCATATGTTCGTCCTTCGCGGACACATTCTTGGTTGGAGTTACCTTCAGTTGCATCTTTGTTTAAGGCACTGACGATCCTCTTGCCATATGACAGCCTCTCTCTTGTTGAGATTGAGTGCGCATTCTGGGCAATGAGTTATTTGTAATCTGCTGGTTTGAATTATCTAACCCTAATGGGTGCTCTCTGCATTGTTGTGTACTTGATAAAAATTGAAAAAAATTGGCTCGGTATATTTCAGAGGTGCTAACATATGACGGAGTTATTAATTGAAACTGAAACAATTAGGCGGATAACTAGCCATGAAGATACATCTATCTAATTCATCCGCTACGGCGGGCATCCACTTAAGAGTGGGGATTCACCACTTGAAGGTGGGTACAAAGAGAGCTACAATGTTCATTCTCCACACTGGCGGTAAACCATCCAGGGGTAATTAATATGGAATTTAACAAGTAATTGCAGAAACTAAAATGGTTGGATTAGTACTACTATATCTCAACCTTACAATCATGAAATTTGCAAATTACAAATTACAATAATAGAGAACAATGCTAAGAAGAGGAGAATGAATTCTTTCAATGTTTTTTAACTCTTCAATGATGAAAAAGGCCAAAACTGAAATCTAATAAAATCTGATATAAAACTGAGATTCTTGAAATTCTGATCAGCAACTGTGAAATTCAAAGAATTGAACATAAGTCATTCAATATACCTCCAAATGAAGTGAAATCAAATGCAATAGTCTCCTGGAAGATAGGTGCCCATGCCTGGATGAAGAAACAACTTCAAAAGATAAGAATTAATTTTCTTCGCACATTTCCCAATGTCCAGAATGGTACGGCCTTGAGCAAGGGCGATTTGGCAAGTAAAAATCCAAAGCTTCGAATTAAAATTTGCAAATTGGTAGAAAGGGTCGCCCTAAGCAGAGAATCAGGATTCTGAAATACCCAGAATAGAATAAAATTTATTCAAAGAGCTGCTTGCAAAATTCACTTTCAGCTGTAGGTGCATCAACAACTTCAAAATTGAAAAAACTCCAAAATTCTTCAAATTCGAACTCAATCTGCTAGTCTAGATGAGAAGCAGTCCCAAAACCAACTAGGTGTTATCTTTCAAACACGAAATTGGATAAATGCTAAGAGGTAAGCATTCCTTGAAGCTAAATTCATGAAGTCATTCCGACAGCATAACAATATGATAAGCATAATGGATACCAAAGCTGGAGCAAAGCATTCATTTTATAGAAGAGTAGAAGACTCTTCAATTTCTCAAGAAGGAACGCCAAGAGTCATAAAGAGACTCTTCAAATTTCCAAAATTCAAATAATTCTTCAAGAAGGCATCCCTTTTGCAAGAATACAATTTCACTTTATTTTTAAAAATAACTCCTCAATAGGGTGGCGTCCTTTTTCCCAAGGCATTTAAACTTAAATAATATTTAATCCATATGAAGGCGTCCCCCTTCAAGACCACCTTTTAACACAACTTGAAGTTATTCTCTTAGGCCAAGGGGTCAACTACAATTTATAACATTAATGCCTTTATTTATGAAATTCACCAAATAAAGCTTTTAGAAGCCAAAACTTGAATTCAAATAATTGCTCCAACTGGAAATGAAGTCCTGAAAGCTGACAAACTTCATACTGCCAAAAATAGAATTTACTATAAATATTAAATTCCCAGAAATGCCATAGAACCTCCAAAACATGGAAACCCTAATTTTACCTCAACGAGCCTACGGGCCTCCGGAATAGGCTGATGAGCCTTTGAACATATCACTGATGAGAAGGGGACATTACAACTCCAACCATTGAAATCCAATTGCAAAATTTGAATGACTCCGTTTGTATTAGCTATGGTGGATAGTCTCACCACCATAACTGATCTACTCCAAGAAGGTTTCCATCCTCTAGAAGGTTGAGATGAACTGAGTTCAATCCCCAAACGACAAGGGTTTCACCAAAGGAAATGTAATAATCTGCATAATGCAAATGAGCTCACAAAACATCTTTTCTAACATTTCTGGAAGCTTTTCGGAAAATATAATATAAAATCACTTTATAAATTAAATAAACCTTATTACTCTAAAAAGTGTCTTTTATTTAAACATTCTCGGCAGTTAAAGTCACTTTATCAGTGTCCAACATTTAAAACTTTCAATTCTCATTCCAACAAGCTATTATACTAAGGTGCCCATTAAATTATTTTAATACTAGCAATCACACTTTGGTGTGCAATGGGTACGCTGAAGAGGTGTGGAAGGTCAATTAGGGAAAATTGTGGTCAATTTTTTTGCATACAATCTATGGAGTACATGAGGTCAACTGGTAGACCATTTAGTAAATGATTTTTTTGTGCAATTAAATCAACTATGCATCCATTTACAGGGATCCAAACATGAGTGAAACAAAACCTCCATTACCAACAAGCTCATGTTATGTTTGCAATAGGGAGAGAGGGAGAAAGAGGGAGAGATAAATGATATTTTTTGTGCAATTAAATCAACTATGCATGGACATTTACAAGGATCCAAACATGAGTGAAACAAAACCTCCATTACCAACAAGCTCATGTTATGTTTGTAATACGAAGAGAGGGAGAAAGAGGGAGAGATAGGGATAGAAAAAGGGAGAGATAGAGGGGGAAAGGGTGAGAAAGAGAGGGTAAGGAGATAGAGATAGAGAGGAAGATAGAGATAGAGATGGATATGGAGATGGAGATGGAGGAGAGGGATATGGATAGGAGAGGGAGAGATAAAGAGATAGGGAGTGATAGATAGATAGATAGATAGATATAGAAGATATATATATATATATATATAGAGAGAGAGAGAGAGAGAGAGAGAGAGAGAGGTCATGCCCTCGCCATGTTTAGATCACAACAATAAAATTATGGGAAAAAACCTAGGCAAATAAATAAACAAAATAAATAATAATAGCATCTGCAAGGGGTTGACTCAGAGAAAAAAGGTTCAACGACCAACAAGAAGAAAAAGGTCGATTGAGAAAATAAGAACCAATTACCCGCAATTAAATGCAAGGGCCAACTCAGGATTATTTAGAGTAGAAACAATTCCTAAATTTACTAATACTTAGGAGCACTCCCTAAACAAGGATTATTAGTGTGATTTGCAAACAACGCTTATGTTAAGGGGATGTTAGTTTTCAATAGTCACCTCCCTTTGTGTGACTGTTCATGAAACCAAACCTTTTTTGAAGAGTCACCTCCATTCCTAAGGCATACAATGGGGATATATGAAGGAAGTCACATCATTTGCAAGGGACAAGGAATGAAATCAATAAAGTCTGATATGGAAGAAGATCAGAAAATATAAATAAAGTGTGCATTCAAAAAAGCAGCGCATATTGATCCCATAAGTGATTGGTGTGCAGTGGTTGCTTATGCATTTAATATATAATATTTGCTAGTGTGAGTCATATATATATATATATATAATTTCATAATGACTAATGTACAATAAGGAGAGATATGTTATGTCAAAAATGGTAGATAAGGGAAATAGTGAATTTATTTATATTATTATAATTTACATCTTTCTCTTTAAGCAATCATGTGTAAGATTGGGATGGAAATATGATTGGGAAGGACACTAGAGGAATTGTCTTGGTTGGATGTTCCTTGTTCTGGCACCCTATCATGCATTTCTCTCCCATCCCTACCATGATTGGTTAATAGAAAGGAGTCTCTAGATTAGATTCAAGTTTAAGTTGTTGTTCATTATTTCATAAATGTTAATAGTTCATTTATTCTTAAATTCAATATATTTATATAAATTTCCATGAAATATTATTTGTTAAACAATTTTATGTTGTGTCATGGTCTCTTAAGGCAAATCCAGGCATACTCCAAGTAGGGGACATTACAATTGGTATCAGAGCCTTAATCCTACCACCCTACGGGACAAGCAGACTTTAACCACCATTCAATTAGGATTAACTATTCGGCCCTCGTCTTAAGTAGGTCAATAGTGCATTTTTATATGCGTGTGCCTTTCACATGTATACTTCGTGTCTTACGTGTATTTATGTGTATACTTTGTGTCTTACATGTATTTATGTGTGCTTCGTGTATTGCGTGTATTTCTATGTATGCTTCACGTCTATTTGTTTGCTTCATGCTTGATGTGTCTTCAACAAGTTTACTCCATGTATGTTCATGATTATTTTATGCTTAACAACTATGAAGATGCCAAATCTATAAGAGCTTTCCAACAACTCTTCAAAAGCCCTAAGGTTAGAAACTAAATCAACAAAGGAGAAGGAATTATTATGACTGATTACAGGTGATAGACATCAGCACTAACAAATTAACTTATTTAAAATTAAATTATTATTATTAGTCTCCAAATGCAACAACAAAGAGTTGTAACTATTGAGGTTAAAAGGTGTGGCTCCCTCAAACTTGAGATATAAAAGGGAGAGCATTTCATTTGAGAAAGACATCCATAACATCATTGAAGAATTCAATTAAGAATAGAACCTTAAGTGATTTTGCAAGTGAATTAAATTAGGTTCTCAAGAATAGTGATGGTGTAAGAAAGGATGTGACTCCTAATGTGAAAGGTTGTGACCTTCAAATATGAAAGTTGTGACTCTTCAAATGAGAGGTTGTGACTCTTCAAATGTGAAAAGTTGCGACCCTTCAAATGTGAAAGACTATGACTCCCTCAACAATAAGATATAAAAGGTGAATCATTTCCTTGTGAAGAAATCATCAATAGGAAATAAATCTATCAATCAACTTGGAAGTAAAGTATTATTCTCAAAGACAGCCATGAAGGGTGGTGACTTCTTCAAGAAATGAATATAAGGGATGAATCAATTCATTGACATTCAATAAGGAATCATCACTCATCTATCCATCAAGAAATCAAGCAATCAAAATATCAAAAGTTTCCCAAGGAAGGAACAATCAATCATAACAACTCAACATAGTAATGATAAAATCTAATGATATAACTTGATTTTCAAATAAAAATCCATGTGTTGCCATCACTAGTTGTCACAAAAATTTAGGCATAACTAAGATTCAAAGATGGATTAAGATTACCTTACTTTCAAACTTCGAGATATAAGTACACCAAGCTATCATCTTGATCTAGGATGGTCAATCTCTTAAAAGCCAAACAATAACATTAAAATCCACAAAAATATTCCAAACAATCTACAATGATTTATCTAGGAAATTTGTCTTACCCATAACACCCCATTTGAAACATCATAGAGTGAATTATTATCAACATGCCTAGTTACAATTAGAAATAATAATAAAAATCTAAGTCTAAATTCAACCAAACTCTGTTATGCTAAAATGACATTGAGAGAATGTAATGAAGACACTCAATTCTTTAGGAACCTACAATTTGGACTCTCGAGAGATCTTAAGAGAAATGTTGGAAATCTATTGTAGGATATATTCATTAGGCTTCATGAAGGAGGAACACAATTTTTCTAATAAATTTGTTCTACTCTTTGGACAAGACCATAATGCACAATCAAATCCATAACACATATGATCTATCCCACACTCATAGAGACAATGGCGATGCATGTATCAACCTTGTAACCTACAAAATTGATCTAGTGAACTTGGTTTTGTGTGACCAAATTCACTTCTATATTTAATATCTAGAGTAGATTATTTCATCCAAGGGTCTTCTTCTCTTCAGTCTGTCTTGATTAAAGTAGCTCTATATTCATGATTAAAAATCAAGGACATCAATATTAGGAATAAATGTGCCTTAAATAAATTTGATACAAATCAAGTTACCCCAAATTTGTTACATAAGTCTATTTTTAAGTTACATTATGGGCCCATAACCCACAGATCCCAGGATCATTTCACCTCTTAACTTTGGGAAAAATTGATGTGGTTTTTGTAATGCCCCCTTCTCGAGCATGACTTTTCTGATTGATCGTTGGCCTATTCTGGAGACCCGTAGGCTTCTCGGTGGTGAAATTAGGGTTTCTTGGTTGGAGGTTTCTTTTGCTCACGGATTGGTGATTGAACTGCGGATTCCTTCTGGGTTTTTCGTGAGCTTTTCGGAGATGTGTTCTTCTTGGCATTCTGAGCACTTTCATGAATTTACTATTTTTAGTAAATTCTATTTCTGGCAGTGGTCCTGTTGGCTTCGGCACGGTTGGCTCTCATCTTCAGTCATTTCAGTTGGTTTGATCAATCTTGAGCTTGGGAAGCATTTTTGGTGAGATTGTCCAGTTGATTTAAAATATTATATTTTAAAGTTATATATTAATATTGTGACCCCTTGGTCTAGTGAAAACAACTTAAGTTGTTCTTAAAAGGGGGACTTTGAGGGGTGGCGCCTCATGAAGGTATTTTTATATTTCCTTAAGGTTCAAAATCAATTGCTTGAAAAGGGACGCCCATCTTTGGTGAAAGATTATTTTAATTTAAAGTCAAAATTGCATCAAGACAAAAGGGACGCCATCTTTGGAGGGAAAGGTGAAAATTCAAATTTGAAAGTTAGGGTTTCTAGAAGCTTCTGGAAAGTCATCACAAGTTTATAAAAGGAGGTCTTGGTCTTCATTTGCATCATCTGACATCTTGAGTAAAGTTATGCTGCTGAAATGGTGAGTGGATTGCTTCGAGGAATGAATGCCTCCTAGCTTGGCTCAACTTCGTGCTTGTGAGACAGCACCTAGTGGAGAGGTTTGCTAGTTTTTGAGTGAATTTGTAGTGAGGATTGCTTTGTTGTGAGTTAATGCATTTGTAGTTCAGTTATTTGCATTTTCATGTTGTTTTCTAGAGTTGCTGAGAACATAGTAGATTGTAGTTTTCATTCATATTTCAAAAATACAAAAAGATTTCATTCTGGGTACTTCATATTTTAGTTTGTTTAGGTAGAGCGCCCTTCTCTGTTAAGTTTCAGAATTTTTAGACAAAGCTTTGAATTTTAAGAAGAAAATCGCCCTTCTCATAAAGCCGTACCTTTTGTACTTGCCTTGGGATTTGTGTTAAATTATATACTGCAGTTTGGGACTAGTTTTTGGTTCTTACTTGGGCGCCTTGGTCTTAGAGAGTTAATGCATTTCATTTGGGGTCGTTTGGTTGAGAATTGAGGGAGTTGTGATCATTTCAATTGGATTTTGTGTTGCTGGTTATCAGTTTTAGACCTTGATACAGTCATATCAGTTTGCATTTAGGCTGTCTTTTGAGTTGAGTTGGTGTTAGAAAGTCTTGAAAAACATTGAGGAAGACACATTTGCTATTGCTATGGTTAAAGAGCTCTAATTACTTGATCTTGCAGGCATTCTTCAATACATTGTAAGCTGCACAGTAGTACTGTCAGCATCTCTTCTAAATCTTGTTTTTCATGCTGGTAATTGCCCACTGAATAAGTGGAAGAGGCTGGCTTGCCGCCTGTTGACTTGAATTGCATTGTAATATCTTATGTCTCCGCCATATGGTCGCCTCATCTCCTTCCTGGATTGAGTAGCACATACTTGGTGTTGAGTTGTTTTCAGTATTGCAATAGATAGGGATCCTCTAACCATATGCTCGTCGTTCGCCGTGTTGTGACCTTTTCACACATCGCCCCATCGCTGATGGGGACCCCCAGTTGCCTGCTAGTTTTTAGGGTTTTGTCTCCTTGCAGCGGTTACGAGAGATCACTTTGCTTAGAGTTTCCAGTCAGTTCGCCAAGAGTTATCCAAGCCAAGTCAGGAATTCATGTTTGAATCAGTGCGTAGACGTCATGGGAGCGCTCAGAAGGCCCAAGAGACGAAGATCGACTGTGAATTCGGCCAATTCTGAGACTTCCTATTTTTTAGGAAAAGTTGCTTTTTCGATTTTTCATTTTTGGCATTTTTGGACCAAACAGGGTTCCCTATTTTTTAGGGTTGCTTTTCTATTTTTAGAAAGTTTCTATTTTTAGAAAGTTTCTAAAAGTTTCTATTTTTAGAAGGGTCCCGAGTTCTGAAAACGCACTCAGAAGTTCGAAAAACTCACCAGAACTCTCAGAAAATCAAAAAGTAAAAATTTGAAAAATTTGAAAAATTCAAAAAGCATGAAAATTCAGACCAAAAACGTTCAAAATCATCTGAAAAACCAGTCAAAACCAGTCAAGATCAATCAGATCTGAAGGTGAAATCGTGAAAATCAAATAAAAAATGGTGAAGTTTGTGAGAAATCTGTTCAAATCTGGAGAATTCGCCATGGAAGAAGGATTGAGGAAGGATAAAAAAATGTCAAAGAGGTCTCAAAGTCCGCCTTAAGCTTAAGATGCATGTCCATGTATGCTCCAAAGTCCGCCCTTGCATCTTGAGGTTCGTCCTTGACCCCTTCAAAGTCCGCCTTGCATCTTGAAGCACGTCCAAAAGACCAAGGAAGTCCGCCATGTGCTTGGATGATCATCCTTGCATCTCATGAAGTCCGCCATCTCCATCCTAGACCCCTTGGAAGTCCGCCTTAAGCTTGAAGGTATGTCCAAAGTATTGATGAAGTCCGCCCTTGCATGTGCTAAGAGGTCTCAAAGTCCGCCTTTGCATCTTGAGGGATATCCTTATCCCCTTCAAAGTCCGCCCTGCATGTGCTAAGAGATCTCAAAGTCCGCCATCTTCAAAGGGAGACATCCCAAAGACCCTCAAAGTCCGCCCTTGAAAGGTGGGACTTGGCTGAAGGTCATGGAAAGTCCGCCTAAGCATGCAAAGTAGAGGAAAATTAAAACTTCATTAAGTGTTGATGCCTACCAAGAGGGAAATTTCGAAATATGCTAAGTGTGAGAGCCTAAAAGGGTGGAAAATCCTTTCCAAAGGATGAACAAATGCTAAAATGTTAAGGGAATTCGCCCTAGAAAAAAGGGACGTCCAAGATGCTCATCCCAAAGACTTAAGATAAGTCCATCATGCACTTGGAAGAAGTTGGTAAAATAGCAAAGACATCCATGACGTTCGTCCAAGATGTCAAGGAAGTCCGCCCAAGATGATAAGATGGTAAGATTTTTGGCTAAGTGTCAAGGCCAAATCCAAAGAAAAGTTCGAGAATTCGCCTAAGTATAGAGGCTAATGGATAAGAAATGAAGATTTTGGCTAGACATCCGGACATTTTTGAGAGGACAAATGCCAAGATTGAAAGGACAAATGCTAAAGAGGATTGGGATATGGCGAAGAATGGAACGGAATATGCCTAACACGATGAGGGAAAAAGAGGCAAAATTTGCCTAAGTATGGAAAAGGCGAAGAAATTGTCAACTTTGGCTAAAGAAAAATGCACGAGGTAAAGGGAAAGGAAGGATCGTCCTTGACCAAAAGGATGAAGAATATGTCAGACGTCAGGAAAATTCAACCGGCAAAGACATTCGGACAAGGATATTGCCTAGAAAAATTCGACCGAGCAAGGAAATATTTGACTTTGGCAGAGCAAAAGAAGCTTAAAATCTCGCTTCGGCAAAGAAAAATGAGGATCTGGCAATGAAATCTTTGACGGAATGGCTTGAATTTTGGTTTGGCTAGACGAAATTAAGGACGAAATCGGAAAATACACTCTCAGCCAAGAAAAACGGAAGAACAATCGAGATAGCCATGGGTCCAAGACGAACGGGTTGGAATTAATTAAAATATTTTAATATTTTAATAATTAATTCTCAACTATTTGGAATTTAAAAATACCTTGGACGGAATCAAATTTGCCAGACACGAATCAGAAGAAAATGAAGTATGCCAGGCAAAGATGAAATCCAGCGAGAAAAATTAAATTCATCACGAATTTAATTAAAAATTTAACGTTTATTTAAAAATTCGAAAAATCAAAGATAAGCATTAAATGAAAAATCGAATTTTTGAAGATCAAGGAGATTTGTCCGGATAAGTTCGAGACTGAGCCTTGTCGGAAAATAAAAGGAAAGTTGCCTGTTTGGAAAATGAAAACAAATCGAGGATCAAGAAGAAAGATGGCAGTTGCTAAATCGAATTCAATCCTTCAGCATTATAATGAGTTTCAGCAACTCATTTTTTCACACACAGCTGAAGAGAAATTTAATCTTTCTCGAAATCGTCAGGCAATCAATTCATCAATCGGCAAAGTCGAATTGTCCAGAAGGATAAGTAGTGTTATGCTGAAGAAACTTTTCGCGGGAAAAGAAAAGAGTTTTCAAAGCTGAATTCTTCTTGAGGGGGCGCACTTTTCAAAAAAATCAGATTTTTAAATCTGATTTGCATTTAACGATCCTTCTCACGAGGTTGACGGACCCGCAGAGTATTATCGGAAGCTGAAAATGAAGTTCGCCAACAAGGGTGCTCAGAAGGAGACCAAGGTCATCTCAAAGTGGAAGAATGTCATGGACACTGACCTCGGACATGTGGACTTTGACGAATTCAAGCAAAGAGTATACGGTCAGAAGGGACTTCCCACGGCAATAGCCAGAAGAATGGTCAGAAACGGGATATTCCAAGCAGCTGGATTCCCTCCGGCAATGGATTGTGCAGAGTTAATGGTGGAATGTGCTCGCCATTATGATGCCCAAAAGAGACAGATCATCGCCCCTGACGGACGAGTCTTGGCACATTTGAACGAAGTTGTAATCCAAGAAACCTTTGGCATCCCTGAGCATTCAAGAACGGTCTATAAGACCAAAGAAGAAACCAAAATGCTATATGACAGCAAGTCAGATTTGTGCGCCACCACAGTCAACAAGGTGTGGATGGACAAGCCAAAACCATCAATCAAGAAGATGCCCAAGAGACCTCGCCGCACGGATTTCAAGGAAGATTTTGGAGATATCGTGCTGATGCTGAACAGGATCGCAGGCAATCCGCAGGGCGCCTTCTTTGAGAGCTGGATGTACTACTTCATCGACGAAGTCACCTCTGGAGTCAAAATGTTCAACTGGTCACGAATGATAAGTGACAACCTCCATGAGCAACTGATCAACCTTGAAGAGACCAAGTCTTTTCACATGAGTTCATATGTGATATACCTGTTGGCCAGATCATACAAATATCCAGGATTGATCTGCAAAGGCAAAATTGGCAACGGGGAGAACGAGCTCAAGCCTTACGACTGCTATCCTCAGCTCCAGTTGAAGGAGAAGACTCACTTCAGGAGGGTGCATGATGCATTCCTAATGCATATCACCAGAAAGCTTCAGGGAGGAGTGCACCAAAGGCTGAGCCATGAAGCAAAAAGTCTTATCAGCAAATATGGGTCTTGGTTCATCCAGTTCCCTAAATTCACATATATTAGGATCCAGGGATTTACTGGAAATCCCTATAAATTGCCTATCTATCCGACTAATCGGATGGTATTGCTCGAGGTTTTGAGACAATTAGAAGAGTACCAGAATATTCAGAGGCCGACCAAGAAAGCGTCCGTCACATTCCCTTTCTTCATCGGGAACATGCTAGAGTACTGCCCATCCGCCCAAGCAGCTGAGAGTGCACGGTTGGAGATCCAATGGTACCCTTTCACGGCATACAAGTCCAGGGTCAATTATGACCCACATCATAACATCCGGACAGTGGAAGGAAGAAGATATAAGCACAGAACGGAACTGGAGGATTATTGGGCAAATGCTGCCGATGAATACGAGATCAGACGGAAGATGTGGTCCAGGATGTCCGTGGATTTCATGAGAACAATCGAGTTCTGTCGAGTGCCTGACCAGCTACAAGACGATGGAAACCATGTCCAGCCTCGCTTTGAGGAAAGCCGACCTCTCCCTCCAGTGAAGTGGTCAGAGCCAGAGCACGCAGACCTAGCCACCCTAATGAGGCCAGTGACGAAATATTCTCAGTGGTGGGTTGATGATCATGTTCAGGAATTGAGACAAAAAGGAATCACGCTCACATATGATCTGTTGAGCGAATCAGAGTCATATTCCTCTAATGCTGGGGCATCCCATCAAGACATGGCCGGTATCGGAGAGAAAAGAAAAGAAATAGTGCCAAGTGCAGAACCTGTTTCCAAGAAGCATAAAGGAGGACCTTCTCGGTCAGCGGCGTCCAGGAATGTTGACCATTTGGTGGCTAATATAGACGACTCCTTGGTTGAGATGCTCGAACCTCTTGCAGCTCAGGAAGTGAACAATGAACCTATCCAATTAGATGATGAAGAGCCTGCATCACCAACAGGCACAGAGATTTTAGGTTCAGACAATGACATAGAAGCTCGGGACAATGACTTAGAAGGAATGATTTCTGCCCTCAGAGGGATAGTGGATGTTCCGAATGAGGAGGAAGTTCAAGTAGAGGATGGCATCGAACAGTCGACCATTCCAGACTGGCTGTTGGAAAGAATGAAAATCCAGGTGCCTGCTGAGGCTCAACAGGAAGAAGAGGACGATACTGCCGATTTCTTGGCAAGATTAGAACAAGTTGCTACCAAGAAGCCCGCCAAGAAGTTTTCCACCATCCAGAGGAACGAGACAGGTAACCGTTCCGTGCACATTGCAGTACCTACAGTGGACAAGCCACAGGACGAAATCACTCCGCAGGAGTATGCTATCACCACTGTTGACCTTGGTCCGACCTCGAAAGGTCAGGAAGTAGAAGAGTTAGATAATTCCGTCTCGACCATCAAAGCGAGACTGGAAAAAGAAGTGGCCAAGAAGGAGTACAAGAAGGAGGTCGAACGTCTCAAAGAATATATTCATCATTTGACCCAGCCACTTGATCAGGGCAATGCAACTGTTCCTCCTCTCCTCAATTCATCACAGGAGATGACTCAGGAAGTTGAGCATGGAATGGTGACGGCCAGGGAAGCACAAGACTGGATGGCAAGTGAAGGCACGGAAGCGGCCTTGTTCATGGAGAGGTTGGCGCTTGCTTATGGACGAACCTCTTCGTTTCTTTCTAGGTTGATGGATATGGCAGAGACATGGGATGGTATCCCGGATATGCAAGAAAGGCTTATTCCGAGCCTTAGAATTTTGAAGAGCACTCCGAGGGAGGAGTTAGTTGATAAAAAGGTGATTGCTGCAGGGGCAGCATATGATTTTCATCACTGGTTTTGGGCAGTGACAATAAGAGAAGAAGTATTGGAGAAGGCGAGAATCGATGGGCTTGGAATTGAAGAACAGGTCAGGAAAATCCAGGAGAAGATGTGCATGATAACTACAGATGTGTTCGACCGTGAAGTCATCCGGGAGAACGACATGCAGTTAGAGAGACTGAAGCAAAAAGTTCAAGAAACTTTCTTCTCGACCACTGGACCGTTTTCGAAGCAGGACTTCACGAGAGTGGCAAGACTCTCATCCATTCGAAAGGAATTTGAGAAGCGGGAGGCAGATTGGGAAAGTACCTTTGCCAGATGCGCCGAGAAGTTGGACGGACTAGAATTCCGGATCAGCATGTTACCTCCTGTCACGATGGACGAAGTCATTGCCGTAGTGTCCAGATTCGCCAAGCACAATGCCACTCAAATGGATAAGGACGCCTCTCCTTGATTATAGCTGGAACTGCCACTTTTCTGATAGTTTTCTGATGGTTAACTCTTGTTGTTTTGGGAAACCCTAATTAGGGTTTGGTTGTAACAATCTGGGCCGTTAATCTTGTTTAAATCTCGGCCGTCTATTTCATTTTTGGAGCTCTATATAAACTAGTGCTCTCTCATTTTCATTTTGTGTGGAGACTTGTTATGTATATTGTCGCATTGAGACTATTTTGAATGATAAAAGCTCTTGAGCATGATTTGCCTTGAATCACTTCTTATTGTTGAATAGTAAGCGAGGTTACATATTATCTTCCGCCATAGATTAGAATTAAAGTTAGATTAAATAGAATTTGCTTTGAAAAGTTGTTAATTGAATGAAAGATTGATCGTATCGACTCATTGGTGAAGTGTAGCTCATACTTTCTTCGGATGAATGATTTTCATCCGATGCGTAAAGTTAGCCTGAGCTCCTAAGTGTGGAAGCCTAACTTCAACCTTATCCGAGGTTTGAATATCATTCTCACAACCCCTTTGAAGATTGCACCCATTTTTGCGTATGTTGTCCAACAGGAGGCGAAACAAAATGTGGTTTATTTCGCTTCACCAAGTCCTTACTGTCTCTTGATTTCTTAGGCTTAGATTAGACTCTCTAAACCCTATTCTTTTGCCATTTTTTTGAGATCCATTGAAAGTCCCAACTAAGAGCCCTCAATGATACATCTCCTAAGTCCTGAACTTGCAAAGATATTCTTACGTAAGTCCCCTTGTTCATTACCAGCAAATCACAACGACCACTGAACTTATCCACACGTCGAGACCCGACTAAAGAAACCTTGGAATCGCCATATGATCTTCTTTGCAATCTTAGCATACGCGGTGGTTTTTCAAGAGAGGATAAAGTGTCTTTGGACATTTTTATTCTGAATGTTTGGTGGATGATAAAACACACATCAACACGCCGACGCATTTCTTGGTTAGAGTTCTTGTTTCAACATTTCCTTTAAGATCCTCTGACCAATGCTCACACCTTGCCCACATCGGGATCTTGGTGTACATTCTGGTTAGAGTTGCTTCAGCATCGTTTTGGTTTAGAGCTAACCCTAACGACTGTGTGATGCATTGCTGATTGTAATTTGAAAATTGAAAAAAATTGGCTCGGTATATTTCAGTGGTATCAGAGCTATGCATCCTGCCATCCTGTGAAAAGAGCCTTCTATGAGTGACAAAGAACAGAGATACTTAGCAAGGGTATACAAGAGGGATACCAGTCAGAAACAGTTTTATCAGGTTCCAGAAGGTCAAACAACATCAGAGGTTTTGAGGGCTAATTGGGAGCCTTCTCAGGAAACAGAAATGGGGGATAATGAAAGGACTTTAGGTGGCAATGAGAGAAGTTCTGGCAATAGAGGTGACAGTGGGAAAGGTATAGAAGGGACGCCCAATCCAGGACAAGGGTTCGATAGGAAGATGAATGCTTTGTTAGATATGGTTTCTCTCATGTTGGGGGAACTGGGTCAGAACCCTCCATAGAACAATCCAGGGCATGCCGGTGAGCACAGTGCCTCCAACCCGCACAATGGACATGTTGTCCAACCTTCAACAAGCAACACATACATCTCTGCTAGACCCTTCAAACCCACATTCTTGGCACCAATAAACCCACCACCAGAGCCTGAAGCAAATGTTTCATTTTTGGAACAGCTAAGGATAGGCCATACTGAGTATGAAACTCTTCCTGATGAAGTCAAGCTAGACATGTCCTTCAACGATTTCATGGAGCTTAGGAGGAAGAATAGAGGAAATGGGAGGAATTATGAACAAAGGAGAACATCAGTACAAGGGGACTTGTATCAAGCTATCAACAAGGTTATGCTTCCCCACTTTGATGGAAGTGATAGTAGTTCTGCTCGAGCTTGGATACAGAAGCTAGACAACTATCTGGCTCTTAGACCAATGGTAGAAGAAGAAGCAATTAAGTTTGCTACACTACACCTAGATGGGGTGGCGCATGAGTGGTGGTACCATGGCCTAGTCACCTTAGGTCATGGGTCTATCACTACCTATGATGAGTTTACCAATAGACTCATTGAGAGATTCGAGAAGAAGGACCCGGAAGTGCATTTCAGGGAATTGGCACAGTTGAAGCAGTATGGCACAGTTGATGCCTACATAGCTGAGTTCCAAAGACTTTCAGTAATGGTCACTGGAATCACGGAGAGAAGATTGGTGATCCTATTCAGTGAAGGATTGATGGAGCCACTCAAGGGTTGGATTAAAGCTTTTGATCCACCCTCCCTACAGGAGACAATGAAGAAAGCAAGAAACATGGAGTGGGCTGCTCCCAAAGCAAAGTTCCATTCTAAGCCATCATTTCACAAAGGGGATAGAGGGAAAAGACCTCATCAAAGACCTCATCATAAGGAGTTCAAACCGCATAAACCTCATTGCACAAGGTTGGATCCAGAGACTATCAATGAACTCCGAAGAAAGGGGTTATGTTTCCGTTGTTGGGAAAAATGGTCCCAAGATCATGTTTGCCCAAAAGGAGCCAAAATTCATCAAATTGAATACTACTCAGGTGAAGAAAGCAATTCTGATTTTTCTGATCAGCAGTCTGATTTTGAGGACAGCGAAGTAGAAAGAGTTCCAGAAGAGTCCGAAGACGAAAGGGGAAGCGGAGGTGCATTGGCTCAACTTTCGAGCTTTCAAAAGAATGAGTCTTTCAAAGTTTGAGGGATGATTAAAGGGCAGCGAATCGTTGCTCTGATTGATACTGGGGCAACACATAACTTCATTGATGAAGTTGTGGTGGCAAAGAAAGGGCTGCAAACAGAAGATTTTGAAGGCTTCAGAGTTATGGTTGCGGATGGGTTTCACATCTCATGCACCAAGAAGATTTCAAACATGTCTATGCAATTGGGCAATTATGAAGTCAAGAATGACTTCTATGTGGTTAATATTGGAGATACGGATGCCGTCCTTGGCATTCAGTGGCCGCGATCTCTTGGAGAGATCTCTTTAAATCTGCAAACCATGGAGCTCAAATTTCAATCCGATGGAAAGAAGGTAGTGTTAAGGGGAATGTCTAATGGTGGTCCTCGGATTGTGTCATTCAAGAGAATGGCAAAGCTGATTCGTCATGACCAAGTTGAGTGGGTTGCGGAGTGTATGATTCTTCCAGCTAGTCCGGTTGAGTGGGTTTTTCGTGAGCTTTTCGGAGATGTGTTCTTCTTGGCATTCTGAGCACTTTCATGAATTTACTATTTTTAGTAAATTCTATTTCTGGCAGTGGTCTTGTTGGCTTCGGCACGGTTGGCTCTCATCTTCAGTCATTTTAGTTGGTTTGATCAATCTTGAGCTTGGGAAGCATTTTTGGTGAGATTTGTCCAGTTGATTTAAAATATTATATTTTAAAGTTATATATTAATATTGTGACCCCTTGGTCTAGTGAAAACAACTTAAGTTGTTCTTAAAAGGGGGACTTTGAGGGGTGGTGCCTCATGAAGGTATTTTTATATTTCCTTAAGGTTCAAAATCAATTGCTTGAAAAGGGACGCCCATCTTTGGTGAAATATTATTTTAATTTAAAGTCAAAATTGCATCAAGACAAAAGGGACGCCATCTTTGGAGGGAAAGGTGAAAATTCAAATTTGAAAGTTAGGGTTTCTAGAAGCTTCTGGAAAGTCATCACAAGTTTATAAAAGGAGGTCTTGGTCTTCATTTGCATCATCTGACATCTTGAGTAAAGTTATGCTGCCGAAATGGTGAGTGGATTGCTTCGAGGAATGAATACCTCCTAGCTTGGCTCAACTTCGTGCTTGTGAGATAGCACCTAGTGGAGACGTTTGCTAGTTTTTGAGTGAATTTGTAGTGAGGATTGCTTTGTTGTGAGTTAATGCATTTGTAGTTCAATTATTTGCATTTTCATGTTATTTTCTGGAGTTGCTGAGAACATAGCAGATTGTAGTTTTCATTCATATTTCAAAAATACAAAAAGATTTCATTCTAGGTACTTCATATTTCAGTTTTTTAAGGTAGGGCGCCCTTCTTTGTTAAGTTTCAGAATTTTTAGACAAAGCTTTGAATTTTAAGAAGAAAATCGCCCTTCTCATAAAGCCGTACCTTTTGTACTTGCCTTGGGATTTGTGTTAAATTATATACTGCAGTTTGGGACTGGTTTTTGGTTCTTACTTGGGCGCCTTGGTCTTAGAGAGTTAATGCATTTCGTTTGGGGTCGTTTGGTTGAGAATTGAGGGAGTTGTGATCATTTCAATTGGATTTTGTGTTGCTGGTTATCAATTTCAGACCTTGATACAGTCATATCAGTTTGCATTTAGGCTGTCTTTTGAGTTGAGTTGGTGTTAGAAAGTCTTGAAAAACATTGAGGAAGACACATTTGCTATTGCTACGGTTAAAGAGCTCTAATTACTTGATCTTGCAGGCATTCTTCAATACATTGTAAGCTGCACAGTAGTACTGTCAGCATCTCTTCTAAATCTTGTTTTTCATGCTGGTAATTGCCCACTGAATAAGTGGAAGAGGCTGGCTTGCCGCCTGTTGACTTGAATTGCATTGTAATATCTTATGTCTCCGCCATATGGTCGCCTCATCTCCTTCCTGGATTGAGTAGCACATACTTGGTGTTGAGTTGTTTTCAGTATTGCAATAGATAGGGATCCTCTGACCATATGCTCGTCGTTCGCCGACGCATTTCTTGGTTAGAGTTCTTGTTTCAGCATTTCCTTTAAGATCCTCTGACCAATGCTCACACCTTGCCCACATCGGGATCTTGGTGTACATTCTGGTTAGAGTTGCTTCAGCATCGTTTTGGTTTAGAGCTAACCCTAACGACTGTGTGATGCATTGCTGATTGTAATTTGAAAATTGAAAAAAATTGGCTCGGTATATTTCAGTTTTGAACTAAGTGGAATAAAACAATACTTTCCTGAGATATGAAAATCATCCTAGCGTTAAACATAGGAATATGTTAAATCTTTATAAGAGGAGTGACAACCTCCCATCGATATGGAAATTGGATGTTAGTGTTCATGGGTGATAACTGTTTGCTATGGATTCTAAAACTTTGTACATCCAGTAAGTTGTACTTAAGGATTATCTAGGGAATATATACTTAGAAGGTTATAACATGCCATTAATCACCTATGAGTCTGTGACAAGATGATATATGTTGAAAAATGTTTGGACTAGGTTAAGTGTTACTGACACCTATAAGCTATTTTAGACTACATCCTCATTAGAATCATTCTTGCCTGAAACCTTTGTTTGAATGATTATGTGAAATAAATCATACTTTATTTAAGGGAATTTGTACTTACTCCCATTTGATTGGACAATCTGTGGTAAAGGACACCTAGATCCTTTACTCAAATGAGAAATTGGCTTGCACAAAGGATCTTGTTATTCAAAACACTCCCATAATCCATCATGATGAAGGATGCAAACATTTTTTCTATCATCTCAACAAGGGGGTAATGAAGAATTTGTATGATTGCCTAGGATCTTTATGGTAATGAAATGAGAGAAAACTAATCTTAAGTAACAGGTCTTGCCAGTTTCCATCTCTTGGTTTTGTTGTTGAAAGTTATTGAGAAATAGTAGTACATGAGTCAGTGGAGTATTGGATAATAATTTGTTCTCATACTTTAGAGGATGGTATTAACCCTACTGGTAGTCAAGCAAGCATACTAACAACCACTCTCCAAGGACATCGTGGTAGTATATCATGACCAAGACAATGATCAGTTGCAATAGAATTTCCAATTCCTATTGCTTGAGGACAAGCAATATTGGGAAGGGTAGACTATCATGCCCCCTCCATGTTCAAATTGCAGCAATAAAATTATGGGAAAAAACCTAGGAAAATAAATAAACAAAATAAATAATAATAATAGCACCTACAAGGGGCTGACTCAGAGAAAAAAGGTTCAACGACCACAAGAAGAAAAAGGCCGACTGAGAAAATAAGAATCAATTACCTACAATTAAATGCAATGGCCGACTTAGGATTATTTAGAGCAGCAATGATTCCTAAATTTACTAATACTTAACAGTGCTCCCTAAACAAGGATGATTAATGTGATTTGCAAACAACGCTTATGTTAAGGGGATGTTAGTTTTCAATAGTTGCCTCCCTTTGTATGACTGTTCATGAAACCAACCCTTTATTGAAGAGTCACCTCCATTCCTAAGTCATGCGATGGGGATATATGAAGGAAGTCACATCATTTGCAAGGGATAACAAGGAATGAAATCAATAAAGTCTGATATGGAAGAAGATCAGAAAATATAAATAAAATCTACGTTCAGAAAAGCAACGCATATTGATCCCATAAGTGATTGGTGTGCAGTGGTTGCATATGCATTTAATATGTAATATTTTCTGGTCATATAAATATATATATATCTAATTTCATAATGACTAATTTACAATAAGGAGAGATATGTTATGTCTAAATTGGTAAATAAGGGGAATAGTGAATTTATTTATATTATTATAATTTACATCTTTCTCTTTAAGCAATCATGTGTAAGATTGGGAAGGAAACATTGGGAAGGATGCTAGAGGAATTGTCTTTGTTGGATGTTCCTTGTTCTGGCGCCCTATCATGTGTTTCTCTCCCATCCCTACCATGATTGGTTAATGGAAAGGAGTCTATAGATTAGATTCAAGTTTAAATTGTTGTTCATTATTTCATAAATGTTAATAGTTCATTTATTCTTAAATTCAATATATATTATATAAATTGCCATGAAATATTATTTGTTAAACAATTTTATGTTGTGTAATAGTCTCTTAAGAAAAATCCAGGGATACTCCAAGTAGGGGACATTACAGTATAGGGGTACAAAGAGACGAAAGTGAAAATATGGAGTAGAGATAGAGAGGGAAATACATATAGATATAGAGGGAGAGGGAGACATATCCAGAGAGGGAGAGGAAGATAGAGATGGAGATGAAGATAGAGTGAGAGAGGAAGAAAAAAAATAGATAAAGAGCTAGAGAGTGGTAGAGGGAGAGATAAAGATAGAGATAGGGAGATAGAGAGAGAGAGAGATAGAGAGGAAGAGATAGAGAGATATAGAGGAAGAGAGAGCGAGAGATATAGATATAAGGAGATATAGAGAGAGGGGGAGAGGGAGACAAAGCCATATAGACAAGTCTACAAACAAAGAGAAGTAGGGATAGACAAACCGAGATGGAGAGAGGGAGAGAGAAATAGGGGGAGATAGACAAAGAGAGAAAGAGGGAGAGAAATAGATAGATGGGAATACAAAGAGAGAGAGAGATAGAGATACATGTGAAGAGAAGGAAGCGAGTAGAGATAGAGAGATAGATAGGGGGATAGGGAGGGAGTGAGGGATGGAGAGTTGTGGAGAGATAGAGAGAGGGGGGTATAGAGAGAGAGAGGGAGAGAAAGGGAGAGAGAGGCAGAGATAGAAAGATAGATAGGGGGATACAGAGGAGGGGAGGAGGAGATGGGGAGAGATAGAGAGAGGGGGGATAAAGAGAGAGGGAGAGGTAGGCAAAGGAGGGAGAGAGGAGGGGAGAGAGATGTGTACAAGGAGAGAGAGAAGAGAGGGAGAGGGAGAGGTAGAGAGGAAGAGAGAGAAGAAGAGGGGGAGAGGGAGTAATAGCTCAATAGATAGAGGGAGAGGGAGTAATAGCTCAATATATAGAGGGAGAGGGAGAGGGAGAGATATAGTTACAGGGAAATATAGGGAGATAGAGGTAGAGAAAGATATGGAAAGAAAGAGATAGAGAGATAGCTCAATAGATAGAGAGCGAGTGATATAGATAGAGGGAGATATAGAGAGATAGAGAGGGATAGGGGAAGAGATAGAGAGAGATAGGGAGATAGAGGTATGACATTCAAATCTTTCAAGTATATGAGTATATCTATGTGGAGTTGTGTGGACCAATTAATAATTAACACAACAACAAAGATGTTGACATAGGTTGACACCTAGTATGGTGGATATACCTTTGATAAATCTTTGGACCAATTGTAATATTTTTAATATAATATTGAATTATTTGTAATTAACATGTATAACCTCATTTTGTTTTTTTGGCCACATATGCACTATCCTTTAGTGCCCTTATCCCCTTAGACTTCTCAAGATAGAAGACATTTGAGGGATCAAAACATAAAATATTTGCATCTATGATAGTTGACATGTCATTCATAATTGTACTAATTAGTAAGTTGGGTTTTGTAGAGGAGAGAGTGCCAAGGGAGGAAGCTACTTGGAAATTGCATAGGACGTGTCATTTTTCATTGAATATGTATGAAGTTACAAAATATTTGTTGCTTTGACTCCATTGCAATTGATCTATTTTATCTTCTTTCTCACTTCTCTTGTTTGTATTTGTTTCTCACCTTTGGGAGTCTTAAATTTCACTATACTCCATAGCAGCTCGCACTATGACACCTTGTGGAATCATTAATCAATTTTATAATTGCTATTTAACACTAATTTCTCACACACCATTTGCTCTACAAACCATGTGGTGTCTTGGCCTAAATGTTGTGGTGGTGCAGATTTCCGTTGGGCAACCATGTGTTCATAGGTTGGGGGGGGGGGAACGGGTGCGGGGGGTTGCTTGTGTGGTGCTTTGGTGGGATGAAAACCTCACCCTTAACTTCGGTGAGTGCCATTCACACCGAGTTTGGGCTTTTGATGTAGTGGTCGCTTGGCTTGCTATTAGAGCTTGTGGTCTTACCAACTTGTTGAAAAGCTAACATTTTGTTGTAGCTTGCATTTGTTGCATGATACTTTCATCACTTGTATGTTGGTGGTTCTGTAGTTGCATGTCATTGTTTAGTGACTGCATGTCAATTTTAGTAGTTGTGACAGAAAATTCAAAAATTTCTAGAGCAATGGTATTCACGTTCGTATGAATCATGACATTTGATTTGGGAATAAGGTTTTACAAAGCAGGAAAGAGACTTGAGCTTCTGTATCAGTCGAAAAATGTAGTAGTTTACAAGAAGTGGAAAATTGTTTATTGATAGTAGGCCAGTTAGATTTTGAGACTTTGCAATAGGCAATGAATCCATCAATGATTGCTTTGGTTAAGTCCAAGCTAATGAGACACGCTGATAAATATGTGAAACTTGCAGTCACAACTTGCATTAGTAAATTTATAAGAATAATAGCACCAAAGATTCCATATAGCAACAATAACATGAAGGAAATATTCTAGTTGATTATGGAAAGTTTTCAGGGTTTGAATGATAGTAGAAGTCCTTTTGCTAAAATGGTAACAATTTTAGAAACTATTGTAATAGTTAGATCTTGTGTGGTGATGCTTGACCTTGAATATGATGATCTAATTCTCAAAATATTTTACTATTTCTTTACTACTATCAGAAAGTATTGTGTAGAAAATATTGTAACCGCAATGTAGACTATTATGTCTTTGATTTTGAATGAGAGTGATAATATCTCCTAGCCACTCTTATCAGTTTTATTGGGTAATGTGAGAAAGGATGAGTAGAAATTTTCACTGGTTGCGCATGCTCTAGCTATAAATGTTGTTAATCAATGTGAAGAAAAATTGAAACCCTATTTGACATTTGAGAAACTTATTTCAAGTTATCTTTAAAAAAGAGCTCTCCTTTGGCAAAGGGGAAAGAAGACAGTAAAAATGAACTTAATAGACAAAAACTTTGTTTCTTATGCAAAGAAACTTGGGAACCAAGTCACAAATGTTGGAGCAAAGAAGAGGTGAAATCAGATGAAGAATTAGAGAAACCTGATGAAGATCTAAAAAATGAAGGTGATGGATAATCCTAAGCCACAAGTTGAAAAAGAAGATGAATTTTTGGCTTCTATCAAATGTCTATTCCAACGTAATGGTAGTGAGAACAACTAAGAAATTGTGACAGTAGAGCATGAGGAAGAAGAAAAGTTAGCCTCAAAAATTTCTGAAGTTAAAAAACTTGATTTTGAGAATAAAGAACACTCAAAACATTCTTGTGAAGAAGAAAATATCTTGAATCAAGAAGCATGTGTGGTGGAGCTCCAAAATGACTTCATTGAAAGGTATGGACATGAGAAAAATGACTTAGTAGTTACTAATGATGGGTTTGAGCTTGCTGAAAATTTCAAAACAACAGCTATTGATAAGTATGTTGTAATGTCCCTTCTCAAGGCGAACAAGGAAAAATTAAGCAAAAATAATATTTTATTATTTTTGAATTTTGGGGCCTTGGAAAAATAGAAAAATATTATTTTTGGCCTAAATATTTTTTATTTGGCGTGGCGATGATGGAAAAAAGGTTTAATTGATTTATCATGAATTTTGGAGGAGGCAAAATATTTTATATATTTATATGGGCTTGGGTGGCCCCTTTTTCGAGGAATAAGGTGAAAAAATAATAAAATAAAAATTAAAAGACAAGTTGGCGCCCAAAAGAAGGAATAAATAATAAATAAAAAATAATTTTAAATTGCAAAATTGGCACCCAAGTTGGGTCAGCCAGATTGGGAGGCATAAGGAGGATTGATATAAATACAAGGTTATTTGGAGGCATTTAGACATCAACGAATTATGTCTGCTTTTCTGATCTGCCCTTTGGCGAATATTCTAAGGACGGAAACCCTTATGAATATAGGAGTTGGACGAAAACCTAGCTCTTCAATGGAGGACTTCATGATGGAGTTCACATGTGCTTCAATGGAGATTTCTGATAGTTTCATGCTCAAATTTTGCATCAGCATAGGTGACTAGTTTGGAGGGGCAAATTTGGGCAAGTTGGAAGGTATTCTTTAGATTTTCAAGGGTTGCAAACCCTATAATCAGACCAGCAGGCCAGCGCACCCTTGGGGGTAGGGTTTGAAGTCATTTTTCATCAAATATTTGTATTTCATTTGCATTGGTGTGAGTTGGAGCTATTTTCCCAGCTAGGGTTAGAGTAGGAGATCATTTTCATTGCTTAGTTTGGGGTTTCTTCATATCAGTAAATTTCTATATGTTGCTGGGCATGTTTGGAGCCCATTTCATTGTGTAATTGCATCAATAGATAGGTCTGATTTGTAGCAGCAAATTGGACATCTGAATATCAGAATTTTGGGATGTGATGGTGGATGTTTTGGTGATCTATTGTGTTGGTTTCATACTTGTTCATGATTAAACAAATCTGCTATGAGTTTTGATGTTATTGGGATGATTGAATGCTGCTGCTTTTGCATGTGTAAACTCAGAATTTTTTATCAGCAACTAGGGCTTGAGCAGAAGTTAAAAATCAGAAAATTAGGGCATCATTTTGTATTGCAAAAATCAGAAAAAATTTGTTGGTGTTTAAATTCGCACCTCTGGAATGTGAATTTGAAATGGACAGCTATGCACAGTAAAACTGCTCTTCAAATTAGGAGGGGAAGCTCCCTCTTGCTGATGGTGTGAAAGAAAGTAAATTAAAACTAATTTTCCTATCTTTTTGTTTCAGCTAGAGCACAAGGTTTATAAAACACAAACGCCGCAGTTGAGATTTTCTGATTAAGAATTCCAACTACTACTAACTTAAGCTAAAGACGTTTCTAATATCTCAAGTAATGCGTAGAGTAAGAGAATTAGAAATGAACAAGGTTGATTCTCTGACAAAGTGTTTCAATAAACTCTTTCCCAACATACACCTACTTACTTTCAATGTAAGCTGAAATTAAGTTCATAAAAGCATAACACAATAGACGGAAATCTGAGACGTTATACCAAGGCAAAGGAGGCTCATGATTTTATTTCTCAAACTTCTGGAACAAAGATTACACTAAACACATGCATGGAAAAATAAATTGTAGCTAAAGAGGCTTGCAATCTTGTTCTTACACAGAGAGAACAACAATAACAACAACCCTTGTTGGCTAAAAGAGACTCAACAATTCGCTATCATAAACACACTTGAAGAACACTAAATAGCAAATAGAAGGCACTTAGGCTCAGTGTTTTGTTATCACTAGCATGGTTAAAGAAAACTAATGAGCAAAGACTCTTATTTATAGGCAAGCAGAGGAGTAGGGAACCCTAAAATCTCCTTGCTTTTACAATCTAGGGCTTGCTCAACGAGCAAGCTTTATTTCTAAATCTAGAAAGAAGATAACATCTAACACCTAAGAAAGCAGAAAAAACAGGGACTGCCAACTATTACAATTTATCTTCCTTCTCTTCTCAAAGAATGGATAAGAATTGTTCCAAGAATAGAAAGAAAACTGGAAAAAAGCTTCTAGATGAAAGCTTGCTTTAAATCTCAATGACATCTGCTAAAAAGCGGGAAACTATGTTCCGGTTCGGTGCATCTATCCCATCAATAGAAAAGTTGCGTTTTTCCAAGATATCTTCTCCATTTGCAATTGACCTTAGGAAATCTTCAACCTCATTGGCCGTTTTTTCAAATTTTGCTGACATCATGGCAAGGTGATTCATTCTGCCACTGTATTGCTGCTATCACAGCTGCGAACAACACTCTGAAATTGAGTTTGTACTTCATCAAGCCTGACATAAGAACCATCTTCAAGATTGTACCGAGAAGGAATCTCAATGACAAACTCTTGGATGAAAAGAAGAGCTTCGATCACCCTTTGTCTATAGGCAATAAACTCCTCGGATATCCTCTCGTAGGTTTTAACCTTGAAGACACGACGCTCTCTCCAAGCAAAGATCTGCCTCTTGTGTTCTTTTGAAGCCGCTAAACCATAGGCTGTATCCAAATCAACAATGATGATTTCATGCCTTGGTTTTACTTCAGCCACTGATTGTTCAAACCCTTAGATACCTTGACGCAGCTCATGAGCGTTTTCTCTCAACTGAAACATTCGTGCCAAGATCTCCTTTCCCCTGACAATAAAACTCTTAATCCACTCTTGAGTTTCCTTCCCACAAATAACCAACTGTCTCAACTGATGATGATCAGCGGGTGTCTCTAAAACTTGGGGCAGTAGCTGGGTCGCTTGCGATGAGCCATGGACGAGGTTAGAAATATAAAGCTTGAGTTGCTGTATTTCAGCCTTGAGGGCTGCTTTGTCTTCCCCATCCTTGAGTACTCTTTCCTAAAGGCTTTCAGACACAACTCTGAATAGACTGACATCTGCATGTCTGGTGTTTTTACCAAGGTTAGCCTTAACCATCACGAAGTCATCCATATCAACTTCATCTCTGTTCTTGTCCTCTGGGGGTAATGCAGTCTCAATGACTATCTCACCATTATGATTCCTATCAAAGTGAACTTGCTTCTTTGCTTTCTTCTTAGGAGGTTCCTGATAGATGTTATCAAGGTCATCAAAATTCACCTGATATGAAGGTCTTCTTCTCACCCTTCCCAAGGAGCTCTCAAGCCAAGACATGGTAGCGTCTTTACTAACTTCCTTAGGAGGTACAATTGCAATTTCATCATCTTCAATATCTAGGTCAATATGGATTGGTGAAGACCCTGTCAATGGTATAGAATCATGTGCTAAAGTGAAATATGCTAACCAATTTTTTCGAAGGAATTACACATCATAACCAGCAATAGTTAACTGGATTAGCGTTAGCATCAAACTGAAAAAAAACCAAACTGGAAAGAACTACTCGACGTCAAGAATGTGCACTCAAGATCCCACTGAGGGCGAGGTGCTAACATATGACGGAATGTTGAATTGAAAAGCTATAAATTGTTAGGCGGATAACCAGCCATGAAGAACATTTCCACACTACCACCAAACAGTGGGGGGAAAAGATTACAATTTAAACAATTCATCCGCTGCGGCGGGCATCCACAGAATTGTGGGGATTCGCCACTTGAAAGTGGGTACAATGATAAAGCAGATTCTTTCTCCGCACTGGCGGTAAACCGTCCAGGGGTAATTAATTAGAATTTAATCAAGTAGTTGCAGCAATAATAATGGGTTAGATTAGTACTACTAATCAAAACCTTACAATTCAAAATACTGCAAAAACATGAATTACAATGATAGAGAAATGAGATAAGAAGATAAGAATGAATTCCAATAATGTTCTTTGCTTTCCAATGACAGAAATATGATTAAAATAAGAAACTTATGAATCTGATGTAAAATCCTGAGTTCTGGAAATTCATATCAGCAAACTGGAAATCAGTAAAATACTCATAACTCACTCATTTCACCTCCAAATTGATTGAAGTCTTTTGCAAATGTCTCTCAGGAGGTAGGCGCCCAAGGACCAAGCACCAAACAGTAGCAATTTCCAACTTTTATCAACTTGCACAATTCCCAATGCACTTAGAAAGGTATGCCCCTCTTGGGAGGGGCGATTTTCATTTAAAAATCAAACACTTGAAAATAAATTCCCAAAATTTGCATGAAGGGTCGCCCAAGGTCAGCAAATAGATTGGTGAAGTACCCAGAACCAAATTCAAACTGGAAAATAAACTATGAATAAAAATCACCTTCAGCAGTAGATGAAACAGCAAACCAAAATTGCCAAAAACTCCAGAATTCTTCAATCAAATGAGCTCAATCTGCTAGTCTGATGTTGAGAAGCAGCAATGTAGCCAACTAGGTGTTATATTGCAAACACGAAATTGGACAAAAGGCTAGGAGGTAGACATCCTCGAAGCAATATATCAATTGTCATTCCGACAGCATAACTTTAGCATAATTTTCATGGATGAAATGCTGGAGCAAAACCTTCATTAAATAAGAGCTCATAAACTCTTCAAATGCCTGAGAAGCAGATCAAAAGACAAAGGAGACCTTTCAAATTCCCAAAAACATTCAACTTTTCAAGATGGCGTCCAAAATGCATAATAAGAATTTCACTTTATTTCATAATTCTCATTTATTAAAGTGGCGTCCACTTTTCCCAAGGAATAATGTTCTTATTAAAAAATAATAAAGCTCTTCATGAAGGCGCCACCCTTCCAAGTCCCCTTTTTAAATACAACTTAAAGTTGTTCATCTAGGCCAAGGGGTCAACTGCATAATATAACCTTAATGCCTTATTTCAACATAAAAATGCCATAAGAGGTCAAACATGAACTGCAAATAAATGCTCCAACTGGAAATGAAGTAATAAAAGCTGACAAACTCCATACTGCTTAAAATAGAATTTACTATAAATAGTAAACTCACAGAAAATGCCAAGGAACCTCCGAATTGGAAACCCTAATTTTACCTCACACACGCCTACAGGCTTCCGGAATAGGCCGATGAGTGTCGGAACAGATTACTAATGAGAAGGGGACATTACATAAGGGTGCTTCTTCTGTCTCCTCCTGAGGTATAGGCTCTTCTAGAGGAGCTTCTGCTTCAACCGTTGATGGCTCCTGTATGACTATACCTGAGAAGTCTAGCCTCCTCCTTACATTTTTTGTCGACCTGCTGCCCTTCACGCTATCTTGAGATTGACTTGTGCCTTTCCCTTTTGATTGTGCTTTGGAAGAGGAGGGAAGTGATGGCTGTACCCTTGGCGGCTCTGCTGCTGGTATGGACTTCTTCCTTTTGAGAACTAGGAAGACCTTGCTATACTCGAGAACTTGCCTTGTCCTTTCTTCGACTGAGAGGGATTCTTTGTTGGCCCAATTGACCTGAGGAAGGGACTGATCTTCAATTCGCTTCCGAGCATACATCGGGAGAAGCACATCCTCATCATCATCTGACAATCCTTCGATATCCTTTGATAGGAAGTCTTTCATCTAGTTAAGAGTGAGCCTACTGTAACTGCGCCTCCGCACCTCGAACTCATCTGTACAATTGGCCCAAAAATCTTGGAGGGCTTGGAGGGCGGATATGTGAGCATAGTTTCTCTCAAGTCGAGCAGCATAGACACCATGAGGATCATATGATCGTCTCTCGCTGTAAGGCTTGAGACCAAGTTTGTCTAACTCATCTCCCATGGTTTTAGCATCTGCTGCTGCCCTCCATGTATAGATTCCCAGTCCCAATGGAAAATTGAGGGCAGGTTTCTTTCTATTCCTCAAGAATGCGTGGACATCATGTGCCTGTCTTAAGAACTCCATGAATACAACTTCGTCTGATGGGTACCTTGGTAGCATGAGTGGGGCTCCTGCATAGCCATAGACTCTGAGATAGGTGAAAGTAGGAAATTGTATGAACCAATCTGCCCATTCCGCCATCGTTGCCCTAACAAATGAAGAGATAAGGACATGCAACTCATTGTCCAGGTCCCGCACTGTGTACATCAGGAAAACCTCATTCACCCTCTTGTAGTGATGCAGTGACTTCGTGGATTCCAACTGAGGATAGTAGTTGTAGATATGTTGTACACTCAGTGATCCCTCAGTGTTCAACCCTCTGAATTGACCTTGATAGGCCACTAGGTAGACTAGATAAGAAACCATATGGAAATCATGAATTTGGAAATACTTTGTTATCTGCTGATGGAGGTTATCATTGATCAAGGTGGGCCAATCGTAGAACTCAGTCTTCTTCATGATATGGGGTATGGCGTAGAACATCCAGGGTTTAAACTTGGTAGCATCTTCTGATCCAATTACCCTGTTGAGCAAGGTGATTATGATAGGAATCTTATCTTTGAACTCACCTCGCCCGATGTTCTTAGGCAAAGTCTTATGCTTCTCCTTCATCCACCTTTGAGCAATCTTCTTGCTATATTTGTCCTTGTGCATTTCCCACATCCTCTCACATTCGGCCTTTGAGATAGTGACACTTTCAGGCCAAGGGGAAATGGATAAACATTTTTCGATCATGTCAGGCTTTAAACTGCAAATCAATCTACCATCAACTGATTGAATCTTCCTTGTAGCCAGGTTATAATGCTTGATGCAAGCGATTACAAACTCGGGGCTCTAAACTGATATAGGAATAGAAGCTACTGCGAGGAGTTTAGAGTGTCTCAGGTTTTTGATTGAAGTGTTGCCTGCGCTCTCCAAAGCGTGTAGATCAAACACCGGCTTGATGTGATGCAAGTCCGTCTCAGCTGTTCTGATGAAATCATGGTAGAGAGCTGATTTGGTCTTGAAATCATTGGGAGTGTACTCCATTTCGAAAACCTTGAAGAATGACTGTAAACTTGCCTAGGTTCAGTCAAGTTTTGAACAACTTACTAGTTTTAGAATGCTGATTTTCTTCCTCCAATGGACGAATTTTTTGAAATTTTTTTGAGATATGGGTTTTCTTCAGAATTTTGTTACAAGACAACCTAGATCGTATGTTTTTGAAAATTTTGAATTTAGACTGAAAAAGCAGCAAACCCTAATTTCTTCAGTTTTTCACGAAAAAAGTTGGCACCTGGGTTTTGTTCAGAATGCAATTAGAAATGGACCCAGTTGATTAAATTTGAAAAAACACTGAGGGTTGATCGAAAAAGCAGCCAACCCTAAAATTTGAAATTTTCTTGAAAAAGCTGTGATATGGATTTTCTTCAGAAGACTGTTTTGAGAGGACCTAGATGATCAAAAATTGAATATACTGAGGATTTCACTGACATGCAAATAAAAAGCAGCTGCTGCAACTTGATGAATTTCTTGAAAATTTCTTCAGAAGAATGAGATAACAAGACCCAAATGGCTGAAAATTGAAAATCTTGGCCTTCTTCAAAAATTTGATCTTCTGGATGAAAAAAACATGAAAAAGCAAGGACTTATGCTGCTGGTCTGAAAAATTTGATGAAGAATCAACAAACTTGAGTTCTTGAATCTTGAAAAATTTCTCCAAACTTGCTGCTCCAATTGTATCCTTGGAATGCTACCTACAATAATGAAGAAAATTGCATTGAAGAGGTGATTTAATTAGACTTAGGGTTTGAAATAGGTTTAATTTCTTTTGCTTTAATCTTCAAAAACCCTAAAATTGGCCTGTTCAATGAACTTGGACATCCTCATCCTCTTGCCATTTTGAATCTTTTGAAAAATTTGAAAAATTTAGACTTAGGGTTTGAAATAGGTTTGCTTTCTTTTGCTTTAATCTTCAAAAACCCTAAAATTGGCCTGTTCAATGAACTTGGACATCCTCATCCTCTTGCCATTTTGAATCTTTTTTGAAAAATTTGAAAAATTCAGACTTAGGGTTGAAATAGGTTTGCTTTCTTTTGCTTTAATCTTCAAAAACCCTAAAATTGGCCTGTTTAATGAACTTGGACATCCTCATCCTCTTGCCATTTTGAATCTTTTTTGAAAAATTTGAAAAATTCACTAAGGCATTGAAAGTTGGGCGCCCTTCTTGGCTAGGGGCGCCCATTTGCTTCAGACTTAGCCATTTTTTTGAGTTTTTCAACTTTTCACAATTTTGACCCCCTACTTTGACCTTGATCTCCGGCTTCTAGATTGATTCGATGAACAAGCTGGATGATTCATCGCGTAGCCTAACTGATTCTGAGAAGATTGTTCTAGAGGTGTCTCTGATGAAAAACTTTGTTTTGACCTTCAAATTCATCGGAGCCTATTTCCTCCAGGGGCTCTGAACTTTCACAGTGTTAGGCATTTTTACATGATTTTCAATTTCTTCATATCCCTTTGATCTTCTGATGAAATCTTGATTTCGGGGGCTATGTTGATTAGATTGACTGGCTGACAAATTCACTAGATAGCTTGGTTGAATTCGACGAGGTGATCTTAGAGGCCTTATCAGCAAATTCCATCATTTCTGACCTCAAAAGTTTGGGCGCTCTTTCTCTCCAGGGGCGCCCAACTTGACTAGACTTAGCCATTTTAGCATTTCTTCATCAACTCTCTTCTACAGATGATCTCATCAAATCTGGTGACCCGGAGCTCGGATTGGCTGATGGTTGGGCTTGTTGCAAAGCTAAAGAGAAATCAAGAGGGGTCTCCTGGGAGTCACTTCATCAGAAAGTTAAATTTGGGGCATCAAAAGCTTGGGCGCCCTTGGCAAGCTGGGGCACCCAACTTCACCAGTGTTAGCCAATTTCTCAGTGTTTTCACCTTTGCTTTTGAATTTTGTCTTTTAGCTTGTGTCGAACCCTCTGTTCAGCCTCTTGCATCTGATGACTGCCATCTCAGATTGGCGTGTTGGAGATCTTGTTGGAAAGCTTGATCAAATCTGACGAAGTCACGGTAGAGCTTCTCTGGCGGATTCATCTGTTTGGACACTCAAAAACTTGGGCGCCTTTCTCCTTCAGGGGCGCCCATTTGCTCTAGACTTAGAAAATTTTCATTAGATTTTATCTTTAGATTCAAACCTTCATTCTGTACCTTCAACTCTGATCTGGATTTGCTGGAGATTAGTCAGTTAGATGCTCTGACGAAGATATCTGTTGCGAAGCTGATTGAATTCCGGAGAGATTGAGCATTTTAGCAAACCCTAACTGTTGGATTAGGACCCTTAAAAAGCTGGGTGCCCCTGGGCACTTGGGGCGCCCAAAGTTCCCAGACTTAGTCAAATTTTGATGATTTTCATGTTTTTCATTCTGACTTCTGTTTGGATCCTCCCTGTTTGATCTCGAATCCCGGACGGCTGGATGATCCGGTGACTGCACCGCTGGATTCGTTTCAGAGCTAGAAGAAAACTGAGCAACTTTGTTTGGAGGCTTAAACCCTAATTTCAACATTTAATGCCCTAAAAAGATGGGCGCCTTTCTCCTTCAGTGGCGCCCAAGTCATGCAGACTTAGTCAAATTTTCATAGTTTTCACCTTCGTTCCTTGTTTTTCGTGCTTGCTCACCTACTCACCTTCTGTTCAAAGATTGAAGCTTGATTCTGACACCTGGTAGCTGACTGACCTCCATTAATGACCTCAGAGCTCTTGATATGCTTCTGAAAAAGCATAATAGACCCACTAGGGTAAAACTGATCTTTTTGAGATTCTGACTGCGCCAGTCTGATATGGAAGTATTTTGAGCCAATCAAAATCAGTTTGAACCCTAACAGACCAAATTTCTATTTTTAGAAAATTTTGTTAGCATCTGTTTCGAGAGAAACCCAAAAAAATCCATAAAAAGTTCTATTTTTAGGAAATTTCTAAAAATAGTAGTTTTCCTAATAGAGTTGGATAGCACAAAAATACTCAATATGCATTGAAGGATTATCGCAAAATTTGAAGAGAGAACAGATTGAGCTGGAAACTTCTTTGTAAATCCTCAATGGTTGGTATGCAATTTCAGATGCATCAAATACAACATAGTCAACTTGTAGATATCAAATTACCACTAATATACTAGCTGATTTATGACTGATATGTAATGAACAGCGAATATGAAACCATATAACAACAATTGTGTTCAAATCTGAATAGCTTATGTTCTAACACATCAAGAATAAATGCTGATATGGCTGGAAATGAATATATTGAATCCCTAATTGCAAATAATTAGCAAGTATGAAACACTTGGGTGTCAAATACTCTTAGATTTGAATTAAACATCAACTTGTAACCCTCTGAAAATTGATTTTATTTGTTTTGCAACAACTTGAGCAATTATTTTGATTGATAGACAAACTGGAAACACGATTTCAGACTTACAATGATTTATTTTTTGACTCACAAGAGGCCTTGCTGATTTTGACTAAAAATAATGAAAGTTTAGTTGCCACATGCCAAAGAAACTCTGTATGTTGGATGAACAGAAAGAATGACAGCTCAAAATGACTAAAATAAAGTTGTAACAGCAACAATAATCCTTCTACAAGTAGATCTCCCAATTATGACAAGGTGACTGATTGATATAGGACTGTGGTTGACCTAGAAGGATGATTTGAAGGCTTGGGAATAACTGAAACAATAAGAAATGTTGCAAATTTGACCTCCACAATGATGACACTTTAAAATAGAAGACTGAAAATGTTGGTTGCATTGATAAATGCTGCCCAAAATTACCTTGGAGTTCCCAACAATGATGGTGAAGGCTCTAAACAGGAGCGGTCAGCCTCAAATAGCAGCAAGTATGATAGTAATCAACAAATAAATCATTTTGTATGGCTGGTGCAATAGTTTCAGCAACAAATAATGATGAATATCATGCAAAATATGTCCAAAAACCCTCAAACAACAATAAATGATAATGGAAAACCCTCTCAAAGGTAGCGCTCAAGACCTAGCCATGGAATGATGATAGAACAATCACAAATATTCCTGAAAATTGGGAATGGAGCCCTCCAAAATCATAAACACCAAGATTTGCTTGCAAATACCGATCGCTTCAAATTTGAAAATGACCAAATTAGCTCACATGCAACTCCCGGATGGAATTGCCCAAGGAGATGAGGGTTTTCGTCCCCAAATCCAATTATGGAAAGCCAAGAGGTTTTTATCCTCCAAGATTTGCACAATGCCAAATGTTTTCGTCCTCGATAGTGAAATTGAACATGATGCTCAAATTTCAAAAAAAGTTGATTTGCAAAAATGATGACAAGATATGGTGCCAAATGAATCCAAGTGCCCTCCTTATGTAGCACTCCAAAATGGGCCTACGAGTTCAATTTCCTTAAGTATTTAAAAATACCCATTTTATTTTATTTTTATTTTAAGTATTTAAAATATTTTTTATTTTTAATATTAGTGTTCAAAATATTTTATTATTTTAATGATAATATTATTAAGTTGCACTTTAAATTGGAAATAACCGGGCCAACTTAAAATAATATTATTAATTATTTCCCTTGCTTTATCCTTTAGTCTATAGGAGATGGAGATAGGCTAGAGGTCTTCTCCATGTCTATATTTTTGAAAATGGGACATGACACATTGTCATCCATTGAAGTGATTTGATGTCTTTGCCAAAGTAGTCCTACTATTATGTTAACGTTGGATTAGTCAAAAGGAAAATATTATTTAATAAATCAATAATTTATTTTAATTTTTCAATAAGCAAAAAGGCTGTAGATGTAGTCTGATTGCAAATTATTGATTTGAAACTTAATACATGGTGTTATTTACTTCCTTGACTCTATTGCACGCATGTTAGATAAGAAGTCTATTGCTTTCCTATATATTGGTGACTCCACAATGGTTGCTTGTCTTTCCTTTGCATTAGGAAAAAAATGTTGCAATGTACTAAGTAGCCCTACTGCCACTTTTGGATTTTCCTTGAATGATGCACTATAAAAGTATTCTGGATTCAAGTAATATCTTGCAGCATAGAGGTGGCAATGCATTTGGTGATCCAATTTAGCATCAATAATCTTCCAAATTGGCATGTACTTGCTGTTTGCATTTTGGACTGTATTATCTTCTTTTCCTTGCTCATAACTCATAGAAACAGCCCATGGGGAGTTTTCTCCCATCACCCTATCTCAACATTCTACCTAGATGCTTTGAAATTTGCGCGATCTCATGTGCATTTGTCCAAAATGATTTATTAGAAACAAGTCATGTAATGGTGATTAGAAAAAAATGTTCTATATCCAATCTGATGGAACAAACATGTGTTTTAGGTTTATCTTTTGGGAACATAGATTCTGCAAAGCTAGGAAGTTAATGGCAAACCTTGTTACACCTAGTCCTTTCATGAAGGATCTCATCGTACTCAATACCCTAGTGTGATTATATATGAATTCAGTGAAGGATCTTCCCATCTCTACTATAGATTACCACATTGAAGTTTGCCAATGTCTTCAAGGGTTAAATCCGGGTACTATTCCACACATGGACTCCAAAACAACGTAGAATGCCAGCCCATTAGAAGCTTGCTTTCCACCATACAATTTATTGCAATGTATGTGGTAAATTGTAGTATATAATGTGGCCCAACCTTCATCACTATCTCATCAAGTAGGTAAAAAGAACGAGTAGATTGATTTCACTTTATCAGATGTATCAATAAATTTGAGGAAGATTGTGTCACAAGGAATTTGATTAGTGTATAGTTCCTTCTATTAGTCCACCATCTAACATTATGGTGCAACTTGTGATCTCACTAACATCTTACACCGCCTCTTTTAGCATATCAACTCTAATGCTTTCTGTTGTACCCAAACCAAATTTTTTGCTTCATCAAGGCATTTTGCATTTTAAAGTCTAAATCTTGCTAATTTGATGTAAAACACAGTTTTGGGCAATGTCAAGCATGGAGTTTTTGTCAATAGTTTGTCAATCAAAGTCAGTTATATTGGTCAAAACCTGAAGCAGAGACTCAAAATGAAGATTTTCACGATGGAGGAGCATCTCACGATGACATTTCATATTGCAGACGGTCATTTCAATGATCGAAACAGAGTTTTTAAAGATCAAATCATGGAGATTTCTCAGAGGAAAAGCCCAAAAGCGCAAGTATAGCTCAGGGGCGCCCAGTTTATTGGAGGTTAAGATTCTGGTTAAAATGTTCAAGCATCCAGTCAATCTCTTCAGAATTAGTCTGGCTATCCGTCGAGCTATCCAGCGAAGCATTCCGAGAACCACAGCTCCGGTTATCAGCAATAGAAGTCAAAATCCCTAAATTTTAGGAGATGAGAATTTTGCTCTTTTCAGGCAAAAGCGCGCCTCTAGCCTGAGGGCGCCCATCTTGAAGCAGGGGTAAATCTCGACATTTTCGTTGCCAGATGCAGTCAATCCGTTCACAACTAGTCTGCTT